>OY757187.1:118193291-118378291 GCA_963583895.1 Melanophora roralis
TCAACTAAGTTGACTTTGACTTTTATATGGGTCAATAGTCCTTAATTTAATATATTAAGACTGTTAATAATTAAGCATCCAAGAAGGTATAAAATATATGGAAAATAATTTTTATCTTTTTGTTCTTTAATTGTCAACAGCCCTTAATTCAAAAGTCTCAAAAAAAAAAAAATGCAAAAAGTACTAAAAATTCAAAGAAGTACTTATTGCATATTTAGTTGGTTTCCGACCTCTATATGAGTCATGATTTCTTAATTTAATATTTCTATTTTCTAGACTCATGATCTCCAAACAAGTACCAAAAATGTGAGAAAAGTAACTTTTGTCCACATACTTCAAGAATCATAATCTCTGAATGTGCAAACAGGTACCAATAATGTGCAAAAGGTACCTTTTGTCATATTTCTATATTCGTTATCTCAAACTATGCAAAAAAGTACAAAAAATTTACAACAAGAATTTTGTGTCTATTAAGTTGATCTCCTAGTTGACCCCAATACCACTTTCACAATTTCTAGACTTATAGCCTCAATTTCAGAAAAGAACTAATTATATGAGTAAAGTACTTTTTCTTTAAAAAAAAATTAAGCACATTAAAAGGTAAGGTTTGCAGATATGTAATTTTAAAATTTGATTTAGAAATTAAAGAAAATACTAAAAAAGTACCAAAATGTAGTCTTTAATCATTTCTTTCCTTTTTTTACTGAATTTTTTTAATAAAAAAGAGAAAAATTTTTCTTGTACATTATAATGTTTGAAAGTCACAGAGGCAGCGATGAAAGTAAGAAAAATTTTTTTTGTTTTCGTTAACACTAATGATTTGACAACATAAACTAAGGTAAAAGAAGTCCGAGGGTAACATTTAGGTGATAGGCTATACATATAGAAGCCCCGATTAGTAGTGCTTTTTCGATCTTTGTAACATCACTCCAGGGGGATTAATTTTTTTTATTCAAGAAAACCCTTAAACTTATCCCTCAGCGGAAACTATGGGAAACGGATATTGTGAAGTAAACAAAAAGCATCCACATATCGCTTGCTTAACCTGCAAAGGCTCTAAGTCCACGTGTTTTGGAAATTAATATTTTAATGCAGTAATGTACAATAAGATAAAATGCATTGATAACAGAGAGAAAACTAAAGTTATCTCGTTTTCTGTTGGTATTATGTGGTGATGAGCAAAAGCGTTTAGTCCGAATATTCACAAGAAAAAACTCTAAGTCGCTACAAAAGTAAAGTTTAAACACTTTTGTCAAATTATTCAATTGCATGTATTGAAAAAATCAACTTCATATTTTGTAATATTTTGCGATTACAGAGATAAAAAATGTTTGATTGTTCTTATGATTTTTTAAAATATGGCCTAAGAGCCTTTGCATGTTAAGCCGGCGATATGCTACTTTAATGCTACAATGAAAGGTCACATTTAAGTTAATAACTAGAACAAAGTACTTAAGCTAAACAAGTTATATTTAATTAATTTTACACTTAAGTTTAAGTATGCTACTTTGAGTAAATAAAAGCTAAAAAATTAAATGTCATTAACAATAAGTGATAAGAAAAAGCTGTAAAGTTGCTAAACAACTGGAAATTAATTAATATTTAAGAATTAACAGAAGGATATTAAAGAAAAACTCGCATTAATAAGCCCTCGCACGCATAAACATCCAAAAACCTATACAGCACCAACAAACACAGATTTTGATTACAAATACACATTCTCAGCGTGTATAATTATTTATACAAAATCCTTGTTGAAATAATTATAATGAAAATAATTAACAATAAAATGATAATTGCCAAAATTGTTTATTTTTATAAAAGTTAAACGCAGAGGAAGATATTAAGGGTTTGTGGAATTAACAGAAGGTTAAGATATGTTTTGTTCTTAAAATCTTCGAGTGATTTGTTTTTTTTTTTCGCCAGAGCGTATTAGAAGCTCTTAATTAATTTGCTTGGCTTTTTATTAAAAAAGATTCTGATTTGAGCTTGGATATAAAGTGACAGTAACAGAAAGACCCAAATAAAAATTTAAACAAAAATTGATACCTTTAAATACGGGGAAAAATTTAAACGAAGCTTAGTCAATCAAAACCCAGAATTATTAAAAAAAAGAAGAAAATAAAAAATAAGAAATAAATTTTAATTTATTGAAAATAAAGTCAAGAATAGTGTGTTTTGTTGGAATTTATAATCGACAACAATTAAAAGCAATACTCAGTAGTATTCAACCAAAATTTCTATTCATTGAACCACAAAAAATCACAAAAGTTTGTAAAGAAAAATACTTTTAATTACTTGATACTAAAAACGACTACATAGAAAACTAAACTTCAATATATTTTAAATAAAACAAAATTTCTAATAAACTTTTTTAAATCCTGTATACATACATCGTAACTAAATGATTGTGGATACACAATTTTACGTGATACGTATTTTACACCAAATAAATTGACCATTAATTTTAAAAATTGACAAATTGAAAACGAGCTGCTTGTATAACATGTAAATCGTTTAATCTGTCACATGAAACACAAAATTGGCAGAAAAAATATTAAAATACAATTAAATGCATAGAATGGACAAAAAAAATCCCATTTTTACATCCAAAATTTTCATGTAAATAAGAAACCATTCGCGTTTATTTTGTTCAAAAAAATTTGTGTGTTTTAGAGGTAAACAAAAAATAGTTAAATAAAAGTAGCTAGAAGGAAAGATAACTAAATGAAATATGGTGGTACACTATTAATAAAATTTTTAACAGTGAAGTATCTAGAAGACCGATTGAGAGGAGAGTGAATTCTGTACGACTTCTGTTAGATATTTGGCCGTCTAGCCTATAGGATGAGTGACACGAAATTTGACATATATATAACGTGAAGTTTTTAGCGGATATATGGAAGAAAAATTTGGCAGCAAAAAATCTGATGCATCTTGAAAAAATACTCACAAACAAAGTACTTTAGCAAAGACATAAATCAAAACACAAGAGAATAAAAACTTCCAGATATCTTACAAGCCTGTCGTTTACCAAAATTCTCAGACATGTCTGACAGATATCTTTAAGACTTTTGTACGAATAAAGTCTGATTTTTGTTAAACTTACCTAATCAAATATTGTCGCTCAATTTTGCTGGCTGGGAAATCGCATACAACTATACATTATGTGCTTGGTGTATAGGGCAGTGGCAGAGGTTTTTATGTACAAATTTTAGAGAAATAAACAAAAAGTAGTTGTGGTTACTGGCTTATATCTCTGTGAGTTATCGAGCGATTTTGCTGGAATTAAATGGATTTTAATATCAATTTTCTGGCAGATATTTTTGATAGTACCTACGGGTCTATGCAACATCAAATAATTTATTGTTTTTTTTAACACAAGAAAATTGTGCTCCTTATAGCGGGCAACGTACTGCATTTTCATGCCCAGAACGATAAAAGCAACTGTCCTTAAAATATTTTTATCATCTACTAAAACAGATTATTCTGCATGGTCTCGAATGTTGTGACCATAGTTTTTGCTAAATCTTTCTGCATTTCTCCTTTGTAAGCTCACCCTTTAACAAACGAGGAAAAAACAAATCATATGGCTTTTGACTTCCCCCATTAAAAAATATTCAAGATAAATGCCTTATATAAGCTTTCAATGGAACATTTATAAATTCACAAATCTAATGACGACTTTATATTCTTGGACATCAATCTAAAAAATGTGATACAATTTGCAAGCTTTAGTCTTTTAGCTATTCACAAGCTATTTACGATGGTAATAAGTTTACCAAAACATAAAAACCACTTTTTGAAAAACTTGACTTATTTTGTATTTTCAAAGCGTATGAGTAATATTATTTGGGAAGATTGACAATTTTTTGGAAAAAAATTATAGCTATGAATTCTACTCATTATTTATAGCTATTTGGTTTACTTTTAGGTTTGTGGGCATCCTTCCTCTATATATAACTCTGTCGTACTCATATGCTTTTGCTTTCGTTTTAATTTAAGCTAGAAGTTTTAAAATAAATTAATAAAATTTTTCATGAAAAAATAACAATTGTTATAAAAATAAAAAAAAACGTATGCAAATAAATTGAACTTTTTATTTTTTTACAAAAATTTATTTTATTTATTTATTTTATTTACTCATCACTTTGGTCATCAGTTAAAAATTTATAGACACACAAGGTAGCTACGTATACATATACATTTTAACAACAAAGTCTCGTTCCCATTACTTTGGAGTTTGCTTAGACTACAATAACAACTTTTCCAAACAGGGTATTTCATAATAACATGCTTTTAACTAGAGACAGAAAAAATAATAAATTAAGAATTTTTATAAAAAGGAGATGAAAGTCAAGTGAAGTAAAATTGTACTTGGCATGGAAAAGTGCTTTTTAATTTTAACTTTTTTTGCAAGAAATAATTATTTATTGATTTTAACTTTTTTTATACAGAAATATTTATTGTTTTTTAAATGTTAATTTTTTTTTTTTTGCCAAAAAAAATTATTATTTTTGATTTTTATTATTTTTAGTGAAAATGATTATTATTTCTAGATTTTTATTCTTTTGGCAGAAATAAAAATTATTTTCAGATTTTTATTTAAATATTTTTAATATAATTGATAATTTTAAATCACTTACTTTGTGATTATTGAGCTCTAGGCTGTGCACTAAAGTCTTTATATTACAAGCAAAGAGTCCTTAATAAGAAGTTCCGGGTATACACCTCAATTCTGAAAAGCATTAAATATTAAAACTACAAGAAAGAATGCAAATTTTTTAAAATAAATACAAATGTTGGTTTAAATGTTTATTAAATTAAAAAAATTTCGTGAAAGTTGTGAGCACAGATTGCTTAGAAATAAAAAAAAAATCCAAAATTGACTACAAAAATTTTGGCCAATTTTATTTTGTACTTGCACGCCAAAAAAGATCAGAAATAACTGTCAATGTTTTCGATTTTTAATAATTTAAAAAAAATAAAAAGTTTTCAAATTTGTCAAACACAAGAAATATTTTTTTTTTGATTTCGGCCTTAATAATTAAAAATGGCTGATTTTTAAATCAAAACAAAAGTAAAGCTGGTTTAAGTCCTAGTTTTAAAGTAGTTTTCGTAAGAAAATTAAACTATTTGATTGTAAGTTATGATAATGTCTTATTTATACTTTATAAGGATAAATGGTTCGTTATTGTTGTAATAAGTTTTCAGGTTAATTTTGAAAAAGTTTATTTTCTCGAGACTAGCCGAGTAAAATGCATTTCCGTTACAGTTACTCATTAGCACTCTTTGTTTAGCATTGAACGTTGGTAGTAAATATCTTCTATTTTACCCAAAAATTAGAATACAGCAACATATTTTGTATTCACATATACTTTTTAAAAATTTTAATTTTGGCTTAAAAAGAAATTTACAAAAACCATTTGGGCAGTTCTTAAGAAACTTACTCCTTATTAACATCAGGTAACTTCACTTCATTGTGAATAAAACCGGCGTAAAGCCTTAAATTTTTACGTAAAAAGATTTATATAAATTCAAATATGTGTGCTTTTCTGAACATGGAATAACAATAGAAAATGTATATGCTTGGCTTAAAGATAATTTTATTATTAGCCTTTTGGTAGTTCTGTTAATAAAGTCGTATAAGTCGTCCCTGAGCTATTATACGATCAGAGATCTCAAATTTTAGAAAAAAAAAATTGAATTTCGACTGGTTTTGTATCTAGTAGACTATAGTACATTAAAAAACTATAGTGGCCATCACGCGTCACGATAAAATTTGAAATCTGCTGTTTAGTGTTGTTAATGCTTCAAATCTAAAAAAAAAAAAAAAACCAAAAAGCTGCTTTTGGGGCACCCTGTATAAAGTCAAATAAAAAAATTAATTTAAAATATTGGAGAAAATCCCTCTAAGGATTAAAATTTATTAACACACATCAAAAATGTATTTTAGTTCTAAAACACATTTATCATATTCACGTACGTCAACACGTGTTAAATGAATTTAGTTTTACTGAATTTTTAAGCAGAATATTGAATGTGTTAGAAATTTACTTTTAAAAATTTTTTTAACTTTTCTTTTTTTTCGGCATAATGTGGAAAACAATATTGAAAAATTAAAAAAAATGAGTGTTTGGTTAGTAAAATGCGAAATTGCAAGTTACAAATGAATAAATCGTTGGTTTTTAAATTTCTTGTGTAAATCTTGGATTGAAATTACTTTTTTTTAAATAAAACTCTTTCAACTTTTTTACATGCTTATCGTTAGGTTTTAGTTATTTATTTTTGATTTTATTCTTTTGGAATTTGATTAAGTTAAGTTTTTTTTCGAGGGAGTATTTTCCAATTAGTATAGGAAATGTTTACGATGACACCAAAACGTTAATTATGTTCAAGCTTTAGGCATTCCAGGGCCACCATTAATGCCATTTCAATGGCAACAGCAAAATTTTTATTTTTAGTTTATTAATTTGTCTTTCACATTGAAATTAAAATTAATGCTTTGTTGACAATGATTTTTATTTCTTTACAAACTTTAATTAGAAATTTGCATAATCGGTAAAAGAAATATAAAAGATTTTATTTGCTTCCGAAAGCAATCAAGCTGTTGATAAGTAATCTTACCTGCGACATAGTTTCTTTTAAAATGAAAAGCAGGAAAGTGGGCTAAATTCTTATAGGAATTCCTTATATTATAATATGTGAAAAATTACTTTTTGTCTAGTTAGTTGAATTTGAAGTCGTAATTTTTAATTTCTTGACTAATAATCTTAAAGAGACGAAAGGGCACCAAAAATTTAAATAAGTACTTATAATTATCTTAGTTATATATGTGTTTTAAGAGGACCAGAAGTTTGATGAAAGAACTCAGTTATTTTTTGGCCTTTATAATGATCAAGGTAAAAAAGTACCAAAAATTTGGAAAAGTACTTTTTCTCTAAACAGTTCAAATTTTGACTTCTCGAGGCATCAAAATTCCTCAATGTTATATATTTACCCCCATTTCTATAAAAATTAAAGCTTGTTTGACAGATATCTATAGCATAATTGTTAAATAAGGCCGTACCAAGCCTACTTAAGGTTTTATGAATACGAATGCTAGATTCATAAGCAAAGGCAAAAAGGTACCAAAAATTTAAAAAAGCATCTGAAAAATGCAGAAAAAGCAAACAAAGAAAAAACAATTAAAAAAAATGCTTTTTATTTAAAAAATTTAAAAAAGGACTTTCTGTCTACTGGGTTGACTTCTGGCCTTTTTATGGGTAAATTGTCCTGAAAGAAGGTATAATATCATCTGAAAATGTGGAAAAAGTACTTTTTGTTTATTAAATCGACTTCTGTTTTTTATGTGTGATGACAAAAAAATATTAAAAATATAAAAAGGTACTTTTTGCAGACTTAGCTGACTTCTGATCTCTATTTGGGTTAATAGTCCTTAATAAAACGTTACTAGACCAATAATTTAAAAATATGAAAAAAATCGTTAAATGTGTGAATAAAAGTGCTTTTTGTCCCGTTAGGCGACCTTGATAGTCCTAATTTTCATTTTTTTGACCCATAAAAATTGGCTTGTGACTTCTATTTGGGCCCACAGTCACAGTGTCATATCTTAAGACTAGATGCTTACAATGAAAAAACTATGGTATGAGACCCACTTTTAAGTAAACTCATTGATTTAGAATCACTTCATGAGGCGGTTTAAGCATGTTTGTCTGCCAGTCCACCCAGCTGGGTGTCGATGTATTCTTGTAAACACGCTACAGGTCGCAAGTAAGAAGGTATTTTAATAATGAATATTGGCAGAAATAGCCTTTTTTCGCAATGGCAAAAAGCCTGTTATGTTTGGGGATAGTCGGTTGGTCTTTCCGGACATGTTTGTAAACTCGAGTTTAACTTGCAGTCCCTAGGCAAAACCGCCTAAGTAAGGCTTCTCAATATTTTTTCAAAAATCGTTTTTAATTTGTTAAAAAAAAATACGGACACACGCAAACCATAACAGCATATACATTTTACACAATTGATTTAGATTTAAAGAAGGCTCTAGCTGAAGGAGTGAGCCCAGTTTTAGTTTAAAAATTTATTTGTTTCTTTTTGAGTTCAATTAAGAAGTATTAATTAATGTTTGCAAATAGCATCGATAGTTATTTCTCTACATACATAGTCCTTAGAAGAGCAAAAAATTTATAAGAAATTTGCATAATCTGTAAAAAGAAAATTGAAGGATTTTTTTGTTACAACAAAAAAAAATAAAGTTTTAGTCAATTTATTATACCTGCGTCATAGTCCCTTTTGATATTAAAACCATGGATGTGGCTTTCAAGTATGCTGGCTTTTGTGCTCTAGCTGTCATTAAAAGTGTAATTTTTTGATAATAACAATTTGTATTAGGCCAGTCCTGGTTATAAACAGCCTCTGCCACTTTTGCACTCTAAGAATTACATAGTTTATTACAAACACAATTTAATCGCAAATAATAATTCTTACCGCATCAATTAAATCCTGACCATATTGACATATCATATAAATTTGAGCTACACAAATGGCTAAATAAATACTTAGCTTTATTAGGACATCCAATGAGGCACCAATGGTCATTTGAAACCCGAGAAAGCAAATTATGAAAGAAGAGGCAATAAAATTAAGCAAAATTGGCAAACCAAAAATTTCATTCATTTGATGCGAAAGGCTAAAAAATAAAAAAAATTATGAAAATTGTTGATTATGTTTTGCAAATTTCCAGCTTACTTTAATAATTTTTTATGATATTGCATCATATCTATTAAAAACTCCAAATCATTTTTAAAAGCTTTTGCTTTATTCACTCTTTTATCTTGATATTTTGTTTGGTAATTCTCCATTGTTTTAGCCAGAAAATCATAATGCATTGTCATTTGCATAACACAACCGCTAAGTAATAAATCTGCTGCTATTTGTGCAGCACTTACAGTATAACCACCCAGATTTTGTGACAAAAGTAATACATAATATGACCAATGATCCTTCCAATCCCAGGGCGTATACATATTATAGGGTAAAAGCTTATCAACATGACTTATCTTTAACCACTTATCGTAGATAAGAAACTGTCCAATTGTAAATAGATTAAAAGTCCATATGCCAATCATGTACGAAACTGAAGATACTTTTGTCAGAAGAGTACATCGTGTTAAATATTTAACTAAATTGTAGGCTTCCTGTTGCTTCTGATTTTCGGGAAAAATATCCTTTAAATCATTTAGGAATTTTGTAAATTCTGCCCGTTTAAGTAAAACACATACAATTTTACAATCTGCCTCCAATATATAGCCAATGTAGGATAGAGTCAAAGTGGCTTCTAGAAATCTAGTTTGATCCCTAATGGCCAGGGCTACGTAGGCAACTTGCAAGCACAAAATATAATTTAAATTAATGATACTAAAATAAAATACAAATGAGATTAGCAGGTTTTTGGTGCGAGAAAAGTTTGGCCCCTTCATCAATACCATGCCAATGGTGATGTAGAATAAATTGGCCATTTTGAAAAAATTTTCAAATTTCGCTAAATTCTTCTTCATGTTTGTTAACACAATTTGGTGCCCTTGGGACTCAACTTAATTCAATGAAACTACTGAACGACTGAAGTATTCTTTTACTTTTCCCTTATACTTAAGGGTAATCCTTTTTTTCTTGTAGGCAATTTAACAATAATTATTAAGTTGTCTAAAATTTTTTTTTATTTGTAACGAAAAAGTGTTTTAAAAAAAAAACTTAATGAAACTTTGCAAAAAGCAAGTGTTAATTATTTCGAAAAGTTTTTAGTTTTTAAAGCGCGAAATCATGGCAATAAATTATCTTTTCAAAAAAAAAAATGGAAATTGCTTTAAACAAGTATAAGTTATAGTCTCCTTTATAAAAGGTGGTTTTATAATTGATTCGGAGAATTCAGATAAATCATAGCAAAATTATTTTTGTGTTTATTCAGCTGGTCTTAGAGATTGTAAGATTTTGTTTTTTAAAAATACTCGTTATATGTAATTTAAGTACATTTTAGAGTGTTTGATTGTGTGGTAGTTTATTTACTAGTCCTGGGGCTTTATATACATCATATCTCCAAGAATAGTAACCATATGATATTAGATAACATAAAAGAGATGGGCAGTTATCTTGTCCATTTTGCCAAGTATTCTAATTAAAAAACTGATTGTAAACTTACTGTGTGACCCGTGATACTGTCCTTCCTTCCTGTGAGGTTAAAATCAATTGATCAAATATCGATTTTCAAAAATGAACTGAAAAAATATTTATGTGAAAATCTTGAAATGCTTCATTGTAGATGAAAAGAAATTTTTTTTTTTTTCTTATTGTTTTTTTTCTCTTAATTCTTAATTCTTAGAATTTTCAAACTAAATGTAATTATATTAAAATATTGTACTTAACGATATAATGAATAGTGTAATGTAACTATGAAATTAATTTGCCAACTTGCCTCTACAATGTCTTTATGACGCTGAGGCTACTAGAGATAAAATTGTAAATGAATTAAAATGTAAAAATAAATAAAATAAAAAAAAAAAAAAAAAAAAAAAAAAAAAAAAAAAGTAATAAGTAAAAATGCCTCTTTACCGCTCATCATTTACTGTACTTAACACTAAGTTTTACTCGTTGTAATGGCGTTTTGATAGTTGCTTAAGGATTATGATTTTTATTTCTCTAATTGCTTCAATTGCTAATTTTCATTAACACAACCACTGAGCCAAAGTTTTTTTTGTCACTTAACAAACCCTTGAAATTAAATATATTTTTTAGTAATTTTGTTTATTCTTTCTTTCTTTTTTCTTTCTTTATTTGCGTTGTCATGAGCGTCACGTTTCTATTACTCTGCATTTTCTACTTAAGATTTAATGTATATTTCTTTAAAATATAAGGTTCAGAAAACGTTTGCTTAAGAAAATTGAAAATATTGAAAAAGGGATTGAAATGTCTTGAACGTCACACAAAGTATCAGTAAAACAAGTATACAACGTAGAAAAAGTAGTGTTAAAATCAATACTTAAAAGGTTTTGATTTACTAAGTTTAAATTTAATTTGAACTGCAAAAAAAAAAGAGTAACAAAGCAGTAAAAGGACTGCAGTTCTATTATTCATATTTTTGTTACGAACCAGAATATTGAAATTATATTTGTTTTACCTTTAAAAAACTGATGAGGTATAGGTATAATAACAAAAATTGGTTAATATAATAAAATATTTTTTTTTACTTTTAACAAAGATTTCTTACGTTTCACAGCACTTTTCTTTTTTCATTAGTGACGTTCAATACATATTTTCTTGGGTTTCCATTGCCGTCATTAATTCTGCATTGCAGTTCATTCCTTAATGAAAACAAAATCAACTTTTAACTCATTTTAAAAATAATGACACTTTGAAACTAAATTTTTTCATATTTTTTTTAATTTATAGTCACAAACTATATTTGGTAAATATATTAAAAAAAAAAATAATTTGGAATAAATATGTTTATTATTATGGCTGAATTCCAAAACGCACTTTGTTTTACATTACAAAACTTTCAACTTCTTCCCTTATACACTCCTTACAATTTTGACAACGTTTTTTGCTCCCAGGATATTAATACAGCTGTAAACACTCATTTGGAAGTAGAAGATATTATCAAAAACCTCATCTTTGCTTTCAGGAAAAACTTGAAATTTTGTGATGCAAAGCAAACTGCGTTTTGAAATTCAGCCTATTTGAACTTTTCTATATCTTTTAATAATTTCAATTTTATTCGGCTTTAAGTTCATTATTAAAACTGTAATAGTTAAGAATAGAAATTTTTATTAAAAACTAAGTAATTCCGATACTTGTCGAGTATAACGCATTTTAGAAATCAGCTACGATTTCTCGTCAGCACTCTTTTTATTCGGTACGACTTTAAGTTGAATGTGAATTTGTTTTGTTTATACAAACTTTAACTAGAATTTGAATACTGGAATTATATTTATATCTTATATTGCTTAGATTGAACTTAATCCACATACAACCCAATGTTCCCTTATTCTCATTCTACTTGCATTTCTCACTAGTTTCTTCCATATTTTACTTACAGTATTACCGAATAGAAAGAGGGCTGATAAATAGTCGTAGCTGATTTCGCAAAATTGCTTTATCTTTGATAAAAATTTTAATTCTTAGTCCTTAAAGTCTTAAGAATTAATTAACAACCGAATAAATTAAAAATTATTAAAATTTTTATTTTCGCCAAAATTTTGAATTTAAACGTTTTCATTAAAAATGTTGTTCTTATTAGAGTTCGGCTTGTGATCACTATTTTATCGAGGGCTTCAATTTATGGACTTTTTTGCAGTTTTTTATTAAAAACTTTTTTGGTTGTTTACTAAACATTTTTTAATTATTTTTTTTATTTTCACACATTCTAATAACACAATAAGATGAACAAAAATAATTTTTAGTGCTTAATAAAAGGATGTTGTATTTCAATTAAATGGTGACAACTTTTCATTTAAAAACACTTCTACGAATAAAGTGTGCAAAACCATTAAGGCTTGGGTACTAAACGCTAAATATCAATTAGGTAAAATATGATTTACTTTCAAATATTGTATTTAAAATTTGAATAACTTATAATTAATAAACTTGTCTGCTTTTAGTTGGCATACATTGTCCTTAGTAAGGCATAAAATTTATAAGATAATTGAATTAGCTGCAAGAATTCAAAAAATTAGTACTTTTGTTGATAAGTTTTTTTTTATAAAAATTATTAACCTCTTTCATGGTGTCTCTTGTTACAGAAACCAAAGAGGTGGCCTTTAGTATAGCAGGCTTTTGGGCACGTGTAGCAATCAATACCAACATTTTTTGATAGCGTAAATCAGCAGCACTCCAGTTTTGATTAAAGACAGCTTCGGCTACATAAGAGCTCTGCCAAAATAAAAATTTAGAGAATATTTTTATTTTGCTTAAAAGGCTTTTTAAAATTTTTTACCGCATCCATTAGATCCTGCCCGTGATGGCAAATTAAATACACTTGCACAAAAGATGCCGCTAAATATAACAAAAGTTTAAAAATAATATCAACTGTAGCACCGATTGTAACCTGAAAGCCCACAAAGCATATTATAAAACATGACGTAGCAAAATTAAACAGCAAAGGTACACCAAAGACATTATTTAACTGTTCCGATAAGCTATAAGAAATAAAATTAAATTAATTGAAAAAGATATAGAGACAAGCGACCCCATAATTGTTAAGAAACATTATGAATAGTAAATAAAATTTGTTAAATACTGATTTTCCAAACTAAGACTATGATCAAAGTTTATTTTATTTCTAAGTAACAATACTGCAGGTAACAGTTATACAGGGTGTCTGGTGGCAGATTTATATTTTCAAACTTAAATAAAAAACGTAATAAATAACCCAACGTTTTTACGATAAAGTGAAAATGCGGATTTTGCCTTTTTTAGGAGTATGTCATCCAGATCTCTTCCGTCGAGTTGTAGACGCTGTTAAAAACGGAGCCTCGTGTTCTGTGCCACACGCTGAAGTAAACTAGGTTCAACAGAGCTGATTTCTCGACAAATATTTTTCTTTAAAGCCACAAGAGATTTAGGGTTGTCATTATAAGCCCTTTCTTTAAGGTAGCCCCATATTAAAATCCAAGGGAGCTAGATAAGGCGACCTATGTGGCCATTGGATGTCGCCAAAGCGACTGATCAGCTTTTGGGGAAATTCTCCCCAAGCGAATTCATCGAAGCACTGGCTGTGTGTGCACTCGCCCCATTCTGAGTAGTACAATGGATGAGCTCACAGGCTTGGCAAAAAGAATTCCGTAATCATGCGTTTTGCATTTTTGACATTCGTCGCCTGGCCTCGAGAATTTTGGAAAAAAACGATCAAATTGTCTAATGCATGGATAAGGCACACCAAACAGTTACCCTGGGGCAGTGCAATGTTTTCCGATATTTCAATCGAGGGTTGCGAGGACTTGGAGACCAGTGACGTCAGATTTGTTTGTTGATGTGGATATTTAAGTGAAAATGAGTCTCGTCGCTCTAAAAAATGGGATTTACATTGTGAAAAAGCTCCAACATCGTTTTACAAAAATTTTTGCGTAATTAAAAGTCACTATCTTTCAGTTCTTGAACAATTTAAATTTTGAATGGATAGAGCTTCAGATCTTTTTTTTAGATTTCATAAATAATTCCTCTTTAAAGTCCCAGTGTGGCTGCTCTTTTCCATATTAAAAGTTGTGGATTTTCACATAAACTGCTTTTAACCAGTTTAATGTTTTCGGTTGTCCTTGAAGATTCACTTGGCCCAGGACGAAGGACATTTATAGCCAAAGCAGTTGCGCGATATCTCTGCACCCACGAATTAATACCAAACTATAAACAAAATTGTCGACGAGCAATTACGTTAGAATTATTACTCTTAAAATATCTACATAGCGAATGGCGCTTATTTGACCACTGCCACATCGTCACAGACAAATCCGCACAATCAAAAATTCCAACGGCGTCACATTTCCTCCGCACCATTTATTATTCTTAAGAATTATCGTATTAAAAAATATAAATTTGGCAGCAGACACCCTGTATTTAAATTTTTTTTAACTATCGTTGTATGTGATTTTCAAGTCATTGTTCTTAAATCCCAACTAAAAAATAATCGCTCATCTCTAAAATCAATATTATTGACTCAAACTCTTACTTACTCCAATAAATTTGTGTGATATTGAATAATATTTTTCAAAAACTCCAAATCTAAAGCATATCCCTGTTCCTTGCTAATTCCTTTTCTACCACACTTAACCTCATAATTAGAAATTTTATTGGACACATAATTATAGTGCATAATTAATTGTGTGGCACAAGAAGAGATTATTAAATCTCCAGATATCTGGCCGGCAGCTGCAATGTAGCCACCAGTATTTTGCAAAGCAAGCAACATATAATATGTCCAGTTATCCTCATAATGCCATGGTATATACATATAATATGGCAACACTTTTCCCACTTTGCGCACTTTGAACAACACTTCATACAACAAATATTCCATGATGGTGTAAAGATTAAAAGTCCAAACAGAAGTCATATACAGAACAGTAAAACCTCTGTTGATGCGTGTACACTGATTAAAATAATGCTTGATATTGTACTCTTCTTGTAGTTTTGGCGTATTGGGAAATATTTTCTGCAAGCCATTTATATACTTTGTAACATCTTCTTTACGTGAACGCACAAAAAGCATTTTAAAAAGGCCCACCAGCAAAAAGCCAATATAGGAGAGAGTCAAGGTGCCCTCAACGAAATTATTTCTGTGAACAACAGCCATTATCACAAAAACGACTTTCAAAGGCAAGTCTATTGAAACGATAAACATGCAATAATAAAATATGCCTGAAACAATTGCAGCCTTTCTACTTGAAGTTTCTTCTCTAAAATACGGCTCTACACCCAAAGAGTTGTAAAGGAAATTAGCAAAATTAACAAATTTATCAAAAGTAACAAGTTTCATTGTGTAAACTGGTGAATGTTTATCGCTTTAACTTCAACGAAGAATTAAATCTTAAATGGATTTTTGTTTGGTTTAACTTTTAGTATAAATTGATTTTTATTTTTAATATTTAAAATTGTTTAACAAATATTTCTTTATTTATTCAAACATAATTAAATTAAAATGCTACGAAAAACATTGATCGTTTAACCAATAATATCATAAAATTTTTATAAGTACAAGTTTCTGTTACCCAGTGAACCTTTAGCTTTAATATAAAATTGATAATTATCGTGAGAGCCCTGCAAAGCGCAAAATGATATTCAATAAAAGGGGGAATATTTGTTTTTTATACTGAAAATCTAGCGACAAGTCGTAGATTATTAGTGATGTTTTAAATATCAATTCATAATTTTTTTTTCAAACTTTTATCAAACGATTTAAAAATAATTTAAGAAAGACACAGCATTCTCTACAAAAATTAAAATTTGTTTTCAAATTAAAAAATTATTGTATTATTAACCAGTTATAAAATTTAACTTAAATAAAAATAAATGTTTTGAAGCATTATTTTAATTTTTCAATACTTTCCTATAATCAAACATTTTTAAAATATCTGCAAAAGGAACAAGACAGGAAAAATTATATTTAAATCTGTATAAATAAAAATGAATTGCACAGAAAAATTATAAAATGGATTTCAATTAAGAAATTTGTAATCCCAATTAAATTTATATTGATTCTCTGCCTGCAAACAAAATGATAGTATCAATCAATGAATTTGTAATTTTAAAGTTTGTACGTATTTTAAAGTCAATTAAAAATATAAAAAATTTAATCAAAATTCCATAAAATCATCAGTTAATTTTTTTGTTGATTTAATTAAAGTATTAGTTGAATTAACAAATAGATTTAAAAAAGTGTGTTAATTGTCTCAATCAAAAATATAATTGAAAATTATTAATTAATTACTTAGTGCACCACTTGAGAACGAGTGAAGCAAATTTCTTATTTTTTTTGTAAAATATTTGTAATGTTTCTATGGCTTTTACATAAAAAAATATTGAAAAATTATAAAAAATTAAACAATTAAAAATTAAATAAGCAATTAGCTGTAATTTTCGCCATTTCAGTTTATTATTTTTGCATTTTTTAGGAAAGAAATGGTAGAAAAAAAATAATATATAATAAAATATTAGTTTGCCTTATGAAAGAGCTCATCTAAAGTATTTTATTTCATAAGAAAACGTGGAGAAAACTAGAAATTGCTTTTTCACATGTTCTCTACTTAAAGCAATTAGCAATCGCTGTGCTGTTATTTTGCCCATTGTTGCTTGTTCTTAGCAATAAAAATTGCAATTGCTACGCGGAGAGGCAACGTAAATGGCTAGACCAATTTTATTGTAATTTTGGACACTGACACTTCTCATCACAAGGTGTGGTATTGTTTTTTTATCTAAAAGGCCGATGCATTTTGCTGCACCAATCTCTTAATGGCGTCAAAATTTTAAATGAAAAATGGTCGGTGCTACTTCCTCAAAAATTAAACACTTATTTTTTTAATTCAAATTGTTTTGCCCGATTAATTTGTAAAAACATGGTTCGAAAAAATAAAATATAAAAATATTAGAATTCGAAAAAAAATCCTTTTCCATAGAAATGTTTATCACACAACCATTGCTAAATGACCAAATTCATTAACAAGAAATAAAGGTTAAAACTGGCGGGGCACTGACTTATATTCAATTAAATGGCTTTTCTTTTAGAAACTTGAAAGCTGGTGCACTTTAGCCTTTCAAGCTTCTCGGGGATTACTTAACTTTTCATGTATGAAACAGAGCTAATAGTATCCTTAAAAAATGTGGCCGTGGCATTTCCAACACAACTTAAATACATTTAATGTAACATATAAAAGCAATACAAAGGCTCAAAAGCTTCTAGGGTTAATTTAGATGTCGCATAAAAATGACAATAAACATATTATAAGGCGGTTTTGGCATATATCTGGAAAATCCATGTTTCTCCTCCTCGACGTTTCCATGTTGGAAGACCATCATCTTTGTATTTTACGTACCTGACAATAACAGAAAATTTTACAATAAATGAAATGCTGATGACATGGCTCATCAATGGAAATAAAGTAATTTTTTGTTTCGAAATTAAAATTAAAAAGATTTTTACAAACAAGCAACATTTATCGGTTAAGTTATTTAAGTATCAGAATTATTCGCAACTTCGTATCAAATTTGAAATTACATATGGACACTTTCATAAAAATACCCCAAAATAGATAAAAAAAATATATTAATTAAAATAATATTTGCTAAATGCATCTCTGAATTAAAAAAATTTAAAGTAATGTGCATTTAACTAGAATGGAAAATTTCGTCGCATTACAAATGTCGCGAGCCCCATTGTCGCGAGCCCCATCAACCTAAACTTTTAAAAATTAAAAACTAATTTAAATATTCTAACTTTACATATCTTTTAAGGACGTAAAGTTAGTCGGGTTTAAATTTAAAAAATCTTTTAAGAAATTGTAATCTAATTCAGAGATTATTGAATTTTTATTTAGATATAGTCGGAAGTAAGTTACATTTTTTGTCACGTGCGAGCTCCTATATTAACTGCCCGTATATTAGAAACAAAAACGTTTTGCAAAATATTTCC
The DNA here is from genome assembly GCA_963583895.1 of Melanophora roralis. Lineage (NCBI taxonomy): Eukaryota > Metazoa > Arthropoda > Insecta > Diptera > Rhinophoridae > Melanophora > Melanophora roralis. The sequence goes on from OY757187.1 coordinate 118,211,464, forward strand.
TTTGCATTTTATATATTATAACTAAAATGCTTTAAATTTAAAAATTAAAAATAATATTTTGAATAAATTTCTTAATATAATTTTTTCCTTTCAAAAAGTTTGAATGTCGCGTTCCTCATCCTAGAAGTGCTTATTTATTCTTTTAATGTGATATATTTTTAAATTACATTAAACTTATTTCAAGTATTAAGCTCAAGCCCTTGCTTTGCTTTAAAAAAATGATTAAAAATTGATATCTGAGTAATAAAAACATTTTTTTTTCAGAGGTTTGAAGGCATGAGTCTAGGTTTGCTGGGTATGAATGAAGGTTTATATTAATTATATATTTACAAGTTGTTATTTGTAGGTTTTAGTTTATTTTGTCAAAAAAGTTAAAGTCCTTTTAAATGCGCTAATAATAGGGATTTGAAAAGTAAGCAAGTGTGTTTAATAAGATGGTAATAAGATATCGCTGTTTACGCTTTCGTTTAAATTTCGTGGCCAACAAATAAAGGACTGCACAAAACTATTTATAAACTCAAGTGCACTACTGTTAGAATAATAAAATTAAAAAAGTGTTAAAAATTATATTGTTAAGTTGACAAATGTAATAAAATAAGTAAAAGTACAATATTTTCAATTTTTTTTTGGTATAAATTACAAGAACAACCTTAGAACTGTTAAAAAATATTAAAATTTAATAATTTTTGGACCGCGCCTACAGCCTATTATGCCTAAATTACCATTAAAGCGCTCTTTATTTGTTTTAAATGTGTTTTAAAAATTTGCAATAAAAGATTTGTTGATAAGGAATAATTTTACTCTACTTAATGAGTCTCTCTTGGGGAGAAGAAAAACATCACACTAAGTTGACATTATCAGTAGTTTTTGGATTATATTATCAGGCACAACGTTGATGCTTTTACGTTTAAAAAATTTATTACCGATACATTAAGTTCCATTTTTTAATACATGCAGAGTTAAAAATTCAAGGATTATACAAAAACGAAAAACATTTAGAAAGTTTCTTACGATAAAGAAAATTTGTAGCTGGTTTAGAAAATGCAGTTTCAAAAACTAAAAAGAGTTATAAAAAAATACGCCATAACCAGTTACCAAGTAGTAACGAAAAAGCGAAACACATATCTTATTTGAGGCATTTAGATGCTTTTAAAAGAAATTTTTTTAACAAACATATGTACAGAAGGTTTAAATGTTTACTTAGTCCATTTATTTAATTACATTTATCTGTCAATGGTGATTGCTTCTCAAAGCACTTGTGCAGCTCTTTTTTATTAAAGCTTTTTTTATATTCAAAAATTTTTTATGGGAAAGTTTTTAATTTAAATTAAATATTATTTTCTAAAATGTGCGTGTCAAAAAAGTAAGAAAAAACACCCACTTATACCAACCATGGAAATGAATACCTTTATTTAAATAATGGTAAATATTTATATTAAATAAAAAACCTCAATCCATAAGAAGGTTGTTTTATTAACGTTGCTTTTAAATCATGGCACTATTTAAAATCAATTTAAAATAACTAAATTTTAAAAACATTGAAAACCACAAAAACAAAGCAAGTAGAATTTTAAATTACGATTTGGATTTGAGAACTAACCATAATTTAATTACATATTGTACAAACAAATAAAAAAATTGTTGTCGGTCACGCCATAACGTATTATGCCCTCTATACAGGGGTATGGATATTATTCGTCCAAGAATAGTAAGGTAAGGTAAGGTAAGGTAAGGTAAGGTAAGGTAAGGTAAGGTAAGGTAAGGTAAGGTAAGGTAAGGTAAGGTAAGGTAAGGTAAGGTAAGGTAAGGTAAGGTAAGGTAAGGTAAGGTAAGGTAAGGTAAGGTAAGGTAAGGTAAGGTAAGGTAAGGTAAGGTAAGGTAAGGTAAGGTAAGGTAAGGTAAGGTAAGGTAAGGTAAGGTAAGGTAAGGTAAGGTAAGGTAAGGTAAGGTAAGGTAAGGTAAGGTAAGGTAAGGTAAGGTAAGGTAAGGTAAGGTAAGGTAAGGTAAGGTAAGGTAAGGTAAGGTAAGGTAAGGTAAGGTAAGGTAAGGTAAGGTAAGGTAAGGTAAGGTAAGGTAAGGTAAGGTAAGGTAAGGTAAGGTAAGGTAAGGTAAGGTAAGGTAAGGTAAGGTAAGGTAAGGTAAGGTAAGGTAAGGTAAGGTAAGGTAAGGTAAGGTAAGGTAAGGTAAGGTAAGGTAAGGTAAGGTAAGGTAAGGTAAGGTAAGGTAAGGTAAGGTAAGGTAAGGTAAGGTAAGGTAAGGTAAGGTAAGGTAAGGTAAGGTAAGGTAAGGTAAGGTAAGGTAAGGTAAGGTAAGGTAAGGTAAGGTAAGGTAAGGTAAGGTAAGGTAAGGTAAGGTAAGGTAAGGTAAGGTAAGGTAAGGTAAGGTAAGGTAAGGTAAGGTAAGGTAAGGTAAGGTAAGGTAAGGTAAGGTAAGGTAAGGTAAGGTAAGGTAAGGTAAGGTAAGGTAAGGTAAGGTAAGGTAAGGTAAGGTAAGGTAAGGTAAGGTAAGGTAAGGTAAGGTAAGGTAAGGTAAGGTAAGGTAAGGTAAGGTAAGGTAAGGTAAGGTAAGGTAAGGTAAGGTAAGGTAAGGTAAGGTAAGGTAAGGTAAGGTAAGGTAAGGTAAGGTAAGGTAAGGTAAGGTAAGGTAAGGTAAGGTAAGGTTAGGTAAGGTAATGTAAGTTAAGGTAAGATTTATTGAAAGCTGAAGTATACAAAAGAATAAGAAAGTAAGAAAAGCAAGATAAAGCAGATTTTCCAGAGCCTTTGGTTGGAACCGGGCCTTTAACTCAAAAACTGGTAGACCAATATCTGTATTTTGTTGTAGTACAGTCGTAAACCATTTTTTTGCGTTTAATTCTCTATGTGGTTGGTATTAAAGACTGCCAAGATTGAATTAGAGAGCCGTTAAAGGGTCGTTGTAGACTGCTGGATTGTCCAGTCGTATTGTGCCAAATCCTTCCTGGGTGATGAAATTCTCCTCCGTGAACCCTTCTCTTTGCCAATCCAAAAATTGTACTTAGGTTTAAAAGGCTGATCTTGGAAGTCTCAAAAAAACTCTTTATGTCCCTAGTGCTACCACATAAGAACAAGAAACCCTATGAAACTCCACAATGTCAAGGAAATTGCCAACATATTGATTAACTTATCCTTTCACTTATTAAAATACTTTTTTATTTCCGGTATGAAATACATATAGCTGTAGCGGTATACAAAAACTGATAAAATTTAAATACCATTGCCGCGTCTAAAAAATTGTAAGCACCAAAACCTTTATGGTATGTGGTAATTAAATTGAAAACATAACAAAACAATTTTATTTTATATTTATTGCAGATGACGTAAAAAATGTTTAAATTACAATTAAAAAGTTGAAATTTTAATTTTTAATTTCTTAATATATTCTTCCAGACTGTCTCACATAAATCCTTAATAACGTATTTTAGTGCGAAAAGCGTTCTAACCAAAAGCCGAAAACTTGGCTGCTAAGAAAGTATGAAAATTTGTATTGTCTAAGGAAATTTGAATCCTAACACGGGTGCGCCCTGGTGTGATAAAACTGCATACAGTTGACCAAACGTTGCAATTGTTTCAAGTTAAATCGACAAAACTTTATTTTTATTTTCACTTCAATGTATATTTTAGTCTGCATATATTGTCTTCAGTAACGTGAAAAACTTGTAGGATAATTGCATAAACTGTTAAAGAGTTGGGGAAAAAAGGAGTTTTTCACACTTTTATAATTATTTATGCAGTTTGTTACTAACCTGCGTCATGGTTTCTCGGGATACATCAACAAAAAATGTTGCCTGTAACAATGCAGGCTTTTGAGCACGTGTTGCGATTATTACCAACATTTTCTTATAGCGTTCATCAGCATTACTCCAATTCTGATTATAAACGGCTTCGGCGACATTTGTGCTCTGTATGGTTAGAGATAAAAAAGTAAAAATTATCAAATATTTTAAAAAACATCCAAGCATTTTTACCGCTTCTATAAGTTTTTGCCCGTGATGGCAAATTAAATATACTTGGGCTATGGCGGAAAATAAAAACAGCAATAATTTGAAAATAATCTGAGGCGTGGCTCCAATTGTAATCTGAAAACCCACAAAGCATACAACAAAAGAAGAGGCTGTAAAATTTAATAACAACGGTATGCCAAATACGTTGTTAAGTTGATCAGATAAACTGTAATAATGAAGAAAATTTATGAAATATTAACTTAAATTTTCTTTGTTTGCAACTTACTCCAAAATATTGGCATGATATTTTATAATATCCTTTAAAAACTCCATATCTTGAGAGCATGCTTTTTTCTTACTTATATGCTTAAGGCCATTTTTTACCTGATAATTGCTAAGTGTTTTGGATACAAAGTCGTAATGCATTAATAACTGAATGACACAAGCAATTATAAGTAAATCTGCTGATATTTGTCCTGCGGCAGCGGTATAGCCGGCAATATTTTGTTGCGCATATAGACAATAATATGACCAGTGATTCTGCCAAGTCCAGGGTATGTACATATTATAGGGCAAAGTTTTTTCTACTTTGCGTATATTAAGCAGCAAATCAATAACAAGATAATTTAGAATGTCATACAAGTTAAAGGTCCATATAAGAGTCATGTACAGCAAAGTAAAGCAGATTGTTATGCTGGTAGCTTGCCGTAAATACTGCGCAGTATTATAATCCTTTTGTAGCTCTAGGGTATTGGGAAATATTTGCTGTAAGCCATTTATAATTCTATTTAGACCATCTCTTTGCTTATACACGAAAAACATCTTAGAAAGACCTACTGTTGTAAATCCCATGTATGACATAATCCTGATGATCTCAAAACCGTTTTCACCACTGCTTATAGACATTATTATCAGTATCAATTCGCTGAAGTAGTCATAAGCTACATTAATGGCGCTTAAATAGAATACAAGTTCAATTACAAAGGCTTTGCCTTTCCTGGTTTTCTCTTTGCGATAGGGTTTTATGCCAATCGTGATGTAGAAAAAAATTGCCACTTTAACAAAATCAATTTCATTTTGCTCTTTAAATTATATTTAATGTCGTAGAATCTATGATCGCACTAAATGAATCGCTTGGTATGTATTAAACTCCTACTACTGTTTGAAAGTGTTCTGTTGTTTTATTTTGTATGTTTTGTTTGAAAACTTAATTTAAATATTAAAACAACCCAATTAATAATTAATATTTTTTTATCGATTATAGATTGGTTTGTGTGTCAGAAAAGCTACGGTATAAACATAAACATATATTTATTATTTAATTTTAAATACAAATATCACATACTTAATAACAAACAGTTACAATTTAATATTTAACAATTTTTTTTCCAAAATCGGTTCCTAAATCTAATCTCTAATAAAGACAACAAGTAAGAGCGCTTTATTCGGCAGTAACGAATTCTTAATATCCTTCACATTAGTCTTCTTGTTTTCAAAACTCAGATATTATAAAAAAATAACTCTGTGCGGATCTTGAAATTAAAAGCTAGTTTTTGAAATAAAAACTTAGTAACGTTTGTTAGTTTATGTAGGTTACTTCCCGGGTACTTCTCCAACAATTAACAAAAAATTGTTCATTTGTATGAAAGCTGCCACCCCCCTCCCTACCCTCTAAAAGCTAACTACAGGGTGTCGACCGGCAAGGTATACTACTTTGTTTTGCCCCCATTTTGGTAAAGATTAGTCTTGTCAGTTCAAATTGGGCAATCGTAAAGTAGAGACGTAGCAAATATATCGTGGAAAAATATTCGGTAAACTAACGTGTTTTAATCGTTAAAACAATTTGTCAAAATCAATCATCGATTTTCATAAAAAAATAATAATGAGTGACGAGGCACATTTTCATTTAAATGGATACGCGAATAAACAGAATAGTCGGTTCTAGGTAATGGAAAACCCTCAAGTTATTCATCAGTCACCTTTGCATCCTTTAAAACTGATAGTCCTGTGTGCAATTTGGTCAGGACGAATCATTGAAACTTACTTTTTTAAAACTGAAAACGGTGTAACGGTAACTGTCAATGGGGAGAGATATCGTGATGTGGTTGAAGACTTTTTAGTGACACAACTGCATGCTTTGGGTTTGGGTAAAATGTGGTACAAAAAAAGGGCGCCACATCGTAAACAGCTAGGATTACAATGGATTTACTTTGAGATCTGTTTTCACAACAAGTTATTTCAAAAAATGAAAATGTTTATCGACCTCAACGGTCGCCTTATTTGACTTCTTTTCGGACTACTTTTTGTGGGATTATCCGAAAAGCAAGGTTTATGCAAGCAAACCAGAAACGCTGGAGCAGTTCAAACTAAATTTTCGTGATGAAGTTAATGAAATACCGCGTGAGAATGTAATGAAAAAAGGGCTCGCTTAAAAGGGCTGGCATACATAATTGCCGACATTATATAAAACATTTATCAATACAAGATCCATTTTCTTTCATTTAGTCAAAAATTATTAACAAACAAAACAGTATATCATACCGGCGGTCACCCTGTATTTTGTTTTCAAAATGTAGGCACTATTATACAATTACTTTTTGTAGTACATCTTAAGCCCATCCTGCTTAGACTCCGAAATATAGCGTATCAATAATTTCAAAAAAATTCTTCATTTGTATAGGGGTCCTTATCCATCGCCACTTTTCAACAATTTTTTTTTTAATTGTAGGCATTATTCTGTAGCTACTTTATAACTGGTTTCAAATATTGTGCAAGAAAAATCCCTCTTTCCCTGTTCCTTTCCAAAAGAAAAAATTTTCTACAATTCTGGCCGCCGCCTACAAAGTATATGTGAGAAGTTTTGTGAACCCAGTAGCTATATTGTCTAAGATAAATTACGGGATATATGCGAAGATTTTATCAAAAAAAAAAAAATTCAAATTTTTGATTTTTAGTTTGGCTTTAGTTCATATAATTTCTTTTTATTAGAAGAAATTATTATTTTCCGTTAATGTTGAAAGAAACTTTCAATTTGAAAAAAGCTGATTTTTCTACCGCTACTAGCCGAGTAGAATGCATTTTCGAAAGCAGCTACGCAATTTCATCATCAGTACTCTTTGAACGGTAGTAGTGTATTTGGTTGTAAACATCACCTATTTAACTTACATGTAACAGAGAAAAGTATACGGTATCAGTGTTTTCCTTCTGTTTTTATTTGGTAAGTTAGGACGAAGTTTATTTTTCATATACACTATGCTTTTTTTTCCATTAAAAGTCTCTTTGGCAACACTTGACTAACGGACAAGCATTTGTCCATCTCTCAGATGGAACGAAACGCTTTTTATTATTGTATATCATACAATAGGGGTTAAATAGGTGATGTTTACAACCAAATACACTACTACCGTTCAAAGAGTACTGATGATGAAATTGCGTAGCTGCTTTCGAAAATGCATTCTACTCGGCTGGTAGCGGTAGAAAAATCAGCTTTTTTCAAATTGAAAGTTTCTTTCAACATTAACGGAAAATAATAATTTCTTCTAATAAAAAGAAATTATATGAACTAAAGCCAAACTAAAAATCAAAAATTTGTATTAAAACAATTAGTTCAACAATAAATAAAAATTAACAAAAAAAAAAAATATTATTTTATTTTTTTGCTTACATCTTGTCATAATTGTCAATCGATCTTGCTGATTGTAAACAGATTTCTGATTAGAAATATTTTTAATAATTTGGCACCAAAACATTTTCCGTTCAACTTTATTTCGCTGAAACTTGATTGACTTCCCCATCTACAAGGATTGGATTCAGAATATTTATATTTTATAGGATCGTAAATACATATTAATAAAGTTACAAACGGAACGACAAACTGATATATATCCTAATCATTATGTGAAGGGTATAAAAAAATCAATAAATTATAAATTTTTTTTATCGAGTTCAGGTTGATTTATGTGTAAGAAGGGCTATGGGATAAACATAAACATATATTTATAATTGAATTTAAAATCACATATCACATACTTAAATATAAACACCCTACGGGGAAGTGGACTGGTCCAGGGCTATTGACGTGAACGATCCATTAGGGTAGGGACTGGTTCTACTTCCTGCTTTTTATATGAAGAGAACCTGTCACTTTTACATTGTGATGTCATTGGAGGGGGCAATTGGCTCAAAACTAACACCTCAGAATGGGTTACAGGCCAATCCCGTATAAGAAAATTTTGCATTAATTGTTTAAGATCCTGTTCAATCTACTTTGCTTGTATTTACGCGTGTGTATGTGTATATGTAAACAGGTGTATGTTTATGTGTAGGGACCACTTTTTCTATTTATTCCCCTAACTTCTTTAACACCTTTTAACCGGTTACTTGAAGTGTGCCTCTTAACCAATCACGACCATCAACTTTTGTCCAATTCATGTTTTTTACCTGTAACAGGACGGGTACGCCGACCAATTGACACCAATTTCCCGCAGGGACAGTTACAATTCAATATCAACACAATCTTTTTCATTAACCAGTTCCTAAATCAAAGTTAAAACGAAGACAAACATTTTCTTTTGTATTTGAGTGAGCTTTATTTTAAGTCGGTTTTTTTATATAAAACTTAATTTGTTTATAAAGTTACTTTAGGGTATTTGAGCCAGAGAAATAGTACAAATATCTCTAATAAAAATTTTTGATTTCGAGTTGTGACTTCCTCAGATTAAGTGTGCGATATGTATTTATGCAGCTGTTCAGTTGCTTTACCAAAATGAAATAAAAAAAACTTTTTGTTGGCATAAGCATGACCAAGTTTGTCAAAGGCGTTTAAGATACTGACACAAATGCTTTAATTTGTTTTTAAAAATAACTTCAAAATTTAAACTTAAAGTTCCAAAAAAGTAAAATGTAATACGGAAATAGAAAGATGAACGATGCTAGCTGGGTTTTTTTAAACACTGTCAATTTTTCAAAATCAACTGCGGTGCGCCCTGAAATTGAACAATCGATATCTGGTAGATGCAATTTAAAATTATTTTAATAAGAATTATCTTTTGTTTAACGGCCTTGAAAAAGTTTTGGCGTGCTTACACATTTTTTTACTTTGAAGAATTGCACCCAATGTACAAAAGAAATTTTTTTTGGAACTGGGAATTATTTCAAATATGTTATAATAATAACACGATTCCAGGTAAGTTACCGCCGTCATTATTTTTAATCCTTATTTTGATTTATTTAACACCATATAAATTTTGAATTTCTTGATGGTAAGGAGGCCCATTTTCAATAACAACTAATTGAGGACTCCGAATACCGAAATTGCAGTAAGTAGTCCGTCATTTAGCTATTACCTTTTTCCTTGAATAAGTGAGTATAGATAAGTGTTTTAGTGCTTAAAAATTTTTTTAAAATAATTTCCTACAAAATAAACTAAGAAGTGGTTTTTAATTACCATTGAGTCAATAAAATGATTAGATTTGCATCTCTCACCAAAAATATTTTTTTCAATTACCTTAATTTTAAAAATTGAAATACGCCAATTTTGCCATAAGTTTAAAACTTTTTATATTTAATTACTGAAATGAACAAAATAAAAGCTACTTTAAACACTTCCATTACTAGAAGGAATAAACAAGTTAAAAGAAAAATTAATAAAAAAAAGTTTTTGTGCTCGGCTGGGATTTGAACTTGGGCTGAACAACGCTTCTTCGGGTTGAAATTAAAATGCATTAGTTATACCCTTTACTTTTTCCCTACCTCCAGCTCCTGATAGGGTTGTTGTACAAAATATAAAAATTAGTGTAAAAACCCCTACAACTTCCCCGGAGTCGCCATTAGAAAAAAAATCTATTACGGTCCCCCTTTATTTTCCCTCCCAAGCATATTCCTTTAGCATACTTACCCTTTATCACCACATCACCTAAGGGGGTTGCCTTACAAAATTTACAAAAATTATGAAAAAGCGCCCATAACTTTCCCAGAGTCGGCCTTAGAGGAAGAAAGTGTAGGACTGACCACCATTAATTTTCCCTCCCAAACATATTTCTGGAACATACTTACTCCCTGTCTCCATTGCCTTAGGGTGCTGGAGATAAAAAGTTCCAGATATTTTTATTTATTGTTAAACTATTTGTTTTGTATACAAATTTTTGCTTTTTAATTTGGCTTAAGTTAATATAATTTCATTTTATTAAGAAATTGCAATAAATCCCCCCTAGAGATTGCAGGGTGCCCGTGGATAAGTCTTTGCAAACATTTTCCTAAAACATACTTACCCCCTATCACCACCCCCTAAGGGGTTACAATTAAAAATTTCAAAAAGTTAGAATAAAACCCCTACACGATGTGAAGGGTACATAAAATTCGTCACAGCCGAATATAGCGCTCTTTCTTGTTTTTATTGATTTCTTAGCCCTTTTCTGAAAGAAAAAATTGCAAAAACCAAATAAGTTTTTTTTATTTTAATTTTTTTTTTTTTAGATTTTAATTTCTGAAATAAATCCAAAAATGCTGACTCCTGACAATTCAATTGCTTGAATGAATTAAAAAGTAAAGGAGGGAAAAAATTTAATTAAAATAAAACAGAACCAAGTTAAATAAAAAAGGAGGTGAAAAGTATAAAAAACCGAATTTTCGTCCCAATCAAGACTCGAACCTGGCTGTTTTCGAATGACAGGATAATACCCAAATACACTTAAATAATTTAAAGGAGCAATTGGCGTTTTTAATAAAAACGGTAGATGTTTTAATGGATTACTTGAAAAAAAACATGCGATTTAATTCTTCAGAACAAATAAACTTATCTATAGAATTAAGAAAACAAGAGGAATATTTTTAAGTGACTTTGTTTGTATTAATTGGTAAAATTCTTATTTAAAAATTTTTAAGTAATATAAAACAAGTGCCGTGAAGAGGCTTTGGAAATGTGAGACATAATGATAATTAAATATTTTATTATTTTTTAAGCGTTATTTTGAATAAATCGTCCTGAGCAAGGCGAAAAATTTATAGGATAATTGCATTATCTGTAAAAAATAAATGCCAATTTTTTAATATTAATAGTATAAAACTTAAGAGTAATTAAATTTAAAACCTCTGACATGGTGGCTCTTGATACAATAATAAAAGAGGTGGCCTTAAGTGATGCAGGCTTTTGAGCACGTCTAGCAATAAATATTAACATTTTCTTATAACGCAAATCGGCTGCAGTCCAATTTTGATTATAAACAGCTTGGGCTATGTTTGTGCTCTGCAAGATAAAAAAAATAATGATATTGAGTTTGTAATTCTTAGCTGCTAATTTTAAAAATTTTACCGCATCCATAAGATTTTGGCCATGATGACAAATTAAATATACCTGGACTATGGTCGAAATTAAAAACAATAATAATTTAAAAATAATTTCAGCTGTTGTTCCAATTGTAACCTGAAAACCCACAAAGCATATAACGAAAGAGGAAGTAATAAAATTAAACAGCAAAGGTATGTCAAAAACATTGTTAAGTTGATCGGATAAACTGTAAAAAAAAAAATTATTTAAAATAAATTTATTTTTTTTTATTAAAAACTTACTGCAAGAGATTGGCATGATATTTTATGGTCCCTTTTAAAAATTCCATATCTAAGGCATAAGCTTTTTCTTTGCTTAATTCCTTAAGGCTATTTTTAACTTGATAATTAGCAAGTGTTTTTGATATAAAATCAAAATGCATAATTAATTGAATGACACAAGCAGTTATAAGTAAGTCACCAGATATATGTGCTGCAGCCGAAGTATAGCCGGCATAATTTTGTTGAGCATAAAGCAAATAATATGACCAATGATCTTGCCAATTCCAGGGTATATACATTAAATAGGGCAAAGCTTTTTCTACTTTGCGTTTATTTAACCATAAATCATATATTAAATACTGCGTAATGTTAAACAGATTGTAGGTCCAAATAAGAATCATGTATAATAAAGTAAAACTTGTGGTTAAACGAGAACACTGTCTTAAATATTGTGATGCTTTATATTTCTTTTGTAACTCTGGCGTTTTGGGAAATATTTGCTGCAAGCCATTTATTAATTTCATAAGGGCAACTCTTCGCCGATAAACAAAAAACATTTTAAAAACACCCACCGATACAAAGCCAATATAGGACAAAGTCATAATGGCTTCAACGAAATTCTCACTTTTCACTAGGGAAATTTTCACAAACACTATTTCAGCCAACAAGTCAGTAACTAAGTTAATAATGCCAATATAAAATATAACTGCAATTAAATGGTTTTTGCATCTTGAAGTTTTTTCCTTGCGATAGGGTTCTATACCGATGGTGATATAAAAAAAATTTGCCACTTTAACAAAATCATCAAAAGTTACCAGTTTCATTGTGTTTAACGAAATGCGTTTAAGTCAAGATCTTTGGCTAAATTAATTCTTAAACATGCAGTTTGTTTGGTTTTAAGCTATTTTGCTGCAGCTATAGTGTCCTTAAAAATTGAAATGAAATAAAATTTTATTTACTTTTAATTACATTTTCGTGTAGGTAGACATGGTGGCAACATGCTACAAGAGAAATATCTCTTGGAATGGGATTTTGTTTTATAAATTTCATGGCTAATACTGTAATAATATATAAAGTAAGTAAGAGTCCACACTTCCTTCTAGCTGCCTTATTAAAATAATAAACGTTAAAAGCATGCTGCTGGTATTGAAAAGCCAAACCGCGTTATTAGGGGAAAGGACATTGTCATTGAGTTTAAATAATAATACACATGTGAAAGCTCACTAACAACTTTTAAGAATACCTTGATTATTACGCTGCAGATTTTAATGAAATGTGGCAACAAAATGTGGTTGGAGAAGTGAGATAGAAAAAAATAAATAAAAGTGAAAAAAATAATATAAAAGAAAACACGCGATATGTCCTTAAGCTGGCATGAGTTACCTGCCTTACCAATAAGCAAAACATTAAGGCAATCGATGGCCGTTTGGCATATTTTTCTTTATCATACTTACACAAATTCTCTTACTTTTAAGGCCTTAAAAAAGTAACATACCGACGGTCTTTTGTTACACATAATACATAATTATGTAGGTAGAGACATTATGAAAATGTTTGTTTTCACAAAAAAATAGTCAGAGACACACCTTTAATTATACAAATCGACTCAGAGTCTCTTCCAGAGTCAATAAAAGCAGGTTCGTGTTTTCAACCATTCGTTTGTCCAGCAACCAACTTGATGCTAAAGTCTGCGTCTAAAATACACTGCAGTGGTCACAAAGCTTAAAGAACTCCCTGACCCTGAAAACTGCAGCTCTAGTCCTCCCTCTATCTTCAACTCGTCTGTAAAAAAGCTACAGGTCCTGTTATCTAGGGGTAGCCAGTCCAACAGTCATATTTCTCAACAGTTACACCCGCCTTTCCAATGAAGTTCAGTTTTGGGATAATGTAGTCACCGCTACATTCTACATATCTGTTTAAGACGATATAGCTCCGGAGTAAATTGTCTCGTTGACTGGTTGAAAAGTGTATACCACAAGTGCCTAAGTCTACCTCTTATTGGTATCAACCGGGCAACTTTTAGTTACTGGAAGGCTAACGGACATGGCAAGGTCGAAAACAATCTGTCTTGGGCTATATGTGATCAGTGATTCACTGGTCTGGCTTGAGGCAGGTTGTCCTTGTTGTCTCTGTGTCATGTACATCGCCATTAAATGGCACAGCAATACAAGGTTCTAAGGGTACCTTATTTGTGTTAAATAGAAATTGGTAGGAATTATACGGAAGTGGATTTTCGAGGCTGACCTGACCAGAGTCGGTCCTGACTGGCGGTGAGAAGATTGTGAAGCATTGAGGATGGTGGAGTAATTGATTTGTCTAGATGAGAAAAAGATCCCTCAAATAGAGCTGGGTATCGCATTCGTTGGGTGCGACATGATGGTCATAATCTTTCTTGCTTAAGGTTGGGTGCTGTTTTACAAGCGTGTGGAGAGGTGTCTTGTCAGCGCGGATCTGTTTTGATTATGAAGAAGCGAGATCAAAACTAGAAACCCAATTTGGGGTTAGATAGCCCAACTCCTCACCAATGGGTCTGTTATGGCTACACAGAGTCATGACAGAGAATTGGTACCTGTGTGACAGAGTGAACCATTTTGGGTACGCTGGTGGACGCGTTGTTTCCATCAAGTGTTGAGAGCACCGTGAATTATTGCCAGCATGGCAGGTATCACGTAAAACCCTTAACGACTGTCTTGTTGACTCTAAAAGATTTGCAGACCTCCTTGCAACAGCCTCTGCCACCACATTATTTGTTTTTATTTTTAAATTTGGTCGAAAGTCGCCTGCCGAAATTAGGTTTCCGGTTTTATGACCAATATAACATCCGGCGCCGCTGTAGGGGTGCTGCATTGAACGCCTGCGATTGACTTGCTTTTCCAGTGCAGTTTACCATACAAGTATCCCATAAAGTAATATGATTCCACCCAGTACAGTGACAATAAGGAACAAGAGGTGCAAAAGACCACAATACCGTCATAGTCCATATGACTAAGTAACTGGAACAGCTGAAACCCCACCTTGTTACAGCTTTCGGTGAACATAAGATGGAGTACATGAGTGTGGGTTTGTACACATACACCTGCGTAGGATTTATGCAAGTTAGTACTAAGTATTGGATTGATTTTTTTAGTTTATAAGTAAAACGTTTTCTGATGTTTTTGAACCGTCCAAAAAGTCGATTTTAAAGTTTTAAACATAATTCTTAATTAACTTCTTCCATATAATAACTTATATTATTTCATAAAATACATAATTTTTTAATTATTAAAAAACGCTTTTATTTAGCAATATTTGTAATAATTTCGCATGAAAAACCAACATGATTATATTAATTCCATATTATGCACTAACAAGTTGCAAAGAGTCGAAGAGAAAAGAAGAAAAAATTATAGAAAATTATATTTACAGCACCCCAGGGACAAATAATGGCAGAAAATAATTGATTATAAATTTAACTTGATATTGTGCAACAGCTTACACAATGTTTATATATGATGTCCTGTCTTAGATGTTGAAATTCCTTTACTGGCCACAAGTCATACATATAAACACATACAAACACACTTGCAAATTATAAGATATGAGTGTTGGTGACCAAAAGTTGATATGTTTTACAGTTTGTGGTTGAAATTCTTATTCAGTTTGTTCACAGTCTGGATATTTTAATTTAAGTAGCTTATCTTAACACGCACTTTGTTCGTTTATATCACATTGGCCATTCATGCATAGAAGTAAACAAGTAAACAGTTTATTGCAATCCTGACATCATTAAATGTTCATAAAATTGTCGCTCTCTTTTTTGCCATTTTTTCTTTTTACTAAAATCTCTTATAGACTCACATTATTATGGCATCATTAGTAAGATATTTGAAGTAACTTTTAATATTAGTATTAAATATTATTAAGTATATATTTTCATATCTCCATGTGTATGTTTTTGTATTTAAGAGACAAGTGGCCTATAACAAGTCTCTAATAACCAACTAAATATATGATATTAAATATACCAAATCCAAAGTGATTTACAAACAAAAGTGTATACGATCCTAATGTCAATTTATGTACTTGTAGAAAAGAAGTTAATGCCATAAGATAACAAGTATAAAAGTACATAATTACTTGTATTATATAACTTTACCAATAAATATAATTTAAAGAGGAAATTTGTACTTGATATGTTATTAGAAGGGTTTGGGTTTTTAAGAAAAATAATTTTTTTTGCTGTTTCGAGAAGTAAATCCTAATCCAAATATATTATTAGAATAAGGACGGATATGCTTTAATCGACTCAGGAAGTACTTTCGAGTCGATTGGTATACATCTCAAAACATTATTTTTGGGCGTAACAAATATCTGCACAAATGCGTAATACCCCTACCACGTATGTGTTGGGGGTATAAATATGTATCATTCCGGTTTGTAGTTGAGCTTAAGGGGTTCTCTATATTCTGTATTCAATTCATTTCCCTAAGATTTTAAATTTAAGACCACTTAACTTTAATTCATTAATCATTTTTTGTTTGTGTATTTGACAACAAAAATGCGTGGAAATTCCACTTATCTGTGTAAGTACAGGGTGTCCGCCGGCAAAGTATACTACTTTGTTTTACCACAATTTTGGTAAAAATTAGTCTTTACAGTTCATATTTGGCAGTCCTGAAGTAGAGATGTGGAAAATTTATTATGGTAAAATATTCGGCAAACAACGTGTTTTAATTGTTAAAACATTTTATCAAAATCTATCATCGATTTTAATGAAAAAATCATAATAAATGAAGTGGCTGCATTTGAAGTGATATGTGAATAAACATAATAATCGGTTCTGGGCAATGTAAACGCCTAAAGTTATACATCAGTCACCTTTGCATCCATTAAAAGTGACAGTCTGGTGTGCAATGTGGTCAGAAGGAATCATTGGGCCTCCGTTTTTTGGAACTGAAAATGGCGTAAAGGTAACTGTCAATGGGGAGCGATATAGTGATATGATTGAAAACTTTTTAATGGCACAACTGCATGCTTTGGGCTTGGTTAATATGCGAAATCAACAAGATGGTGCCACGTTGAATACAACCAGGCTATCAATTGAATAACTGCAAGACCTCTTTCCACAACAAGTAATTTCAAGAAATGGTGATGTTGGTTGGGCTGCACGGTCACCTGATTTGACTGCTCCGGACTTCTTTTTGTGGGGATATCTGAAAAGCAAGGCTTATGCAAACAAACCAGAAACGTTAGAGCAACAAAAAAAATATTCGTGATGAAATCAATGAAATACCGCGTGAAGTGTGTATGAGAATGTAATGAAAAATGTGCTCAAAAGGGCTCGCATTTGTGAGGATAACAAAGGCGGAGATTTATCTTAAATTGTATTTCATACATAATTGCCGACATCAAATAAAACGTTTGTCTATATAAGATCCATTCTCTTTCATTTTTTCAAAAATTGTAAACATACAAAGTAGAATGCCTTGCCAGCGGAAACCCTGTATGATTGTATTAGATTTTGATAATTTTGTGTAGGTTTAGTGTTTGTCTGCCTTTAATTAGTATCAATAAAGTTCTGCTAAATAACACGTTTCTCGAAAATAATGCGTAAAACTATTTGCATTTGAGTAAATATCTTGTATGTAATTAAGTTAAATAATTAGTTAATGAGTTTGCAAAGCACTGAAAGTACTGAATGCGGTTTATCTGCAATTATAAACTGCTTTGCATTTAATGTAAAATAACAGCGTCTAAATAGTTACCTCCTTACTTCAAACACCTCCGGTTTTTTTTTTGTCAAAAGGTTCTTATGCATTTGGAAGAAAAATTTAAAGTCGTAAATAAAGAAATTTATCTCTTAGTCAAAGAAAGGATCTGATTTGTGTATTAATAAATTAGATCAAAGAAAAATAAACGCCAGATTTATGCTAAAAGTTTTTAAATTAGTTACAAAAACTATCAAGGAAAACCTAGAAACAAAAAATACACAACGAATCATATTGTTATGTTTTAATGTTAATCTGAGAATAAGTAAAACTAAGAAGCATTTATTTTAAAAAGTTCTAAGTTTTGATGGACCTTAAAGAAACCCACAAAAACTCTTTTGTTTATTTTTTAACATAATGTTAGCACAACGATATGTAATCTAAAAAAATAGATTTCTTTTGAGACTAGGTGTGAGTCTGCAAGATATTTCACATTCTCAATGCCAGCCAAAGTACAATTAATGCAACATTTTACTATACGGCGAAAACCTACTAACAGCTCATGTTCAACTAACAAAGTTTTTAGAGGAAAAAGCTGATATCGGACCATATTTTGTCTATTAAGATTTTTGTGCCTAATTGAATAAAGAAATTTATTTGGTTCTACATTTTTAAAAAAGGACATTTTTAATTAAGCGATATCCTTGCTAGGAATTGATAGAAACTGGGGTAGGCTCTAAAGCATATAAGTAGTAATATGTTTAGAGGATTCTATTAAGCAGTTAATAGTTTTATCTCCGTTGGGGCATTTTTAATATCAAGGATATATGGTAAGGACACAAGTCCTTAAAACTCAAGTGATAAACTTTAAGGTTTTAATTAAATTTAATCAATTAAAGATTTTGCACCAAATTAGGAAAGCAAATTTTTTTTTTTAATATTTACTGTTTTTTAGAAAAAGGACATATCTAAAGCATCCTTGTTTGAAATTAAAAAAAAAAAAATACCATGTCTTTAAGCATTTTGTAACTAATTTGCGTTCGAAATTTAACTACTGTATGACTTTTGTATTTTAATTATGGCAATTTTCATTTTAAGGATGTATGGGAAGGACTTGAATCCTTGAATTAAAATAATACAATTATGTGTTTTAATTATATTTTATCAATTAAAATGTTCGTGCTTATTTTAAAAAAGAAACTCTTTTATTTTTTGCTAATTTTTTACCTTTTTTAAAAAAGGACACTTTTGAGGTAGGCATATCCTTGCTTGGAATTGAAAAAATATTTAGAGAAAAAATAGAGAATGTTATATCTAATAAACGTTGGCTCTTAAAAAAGTGATAGCTAGCAAAAATTTTACTTTTTGATAAAGATGCGTCATATCTAGATTGACCATTAGTTTGACCCAAAATTTAATAATTTAAGAACCACTTTCAACGTAAACGATTGAATTAAGGCACTCTCTTAATCGATGAAGGTTGTCTGTACGTTCGTCTGTTTTTCTGTGTATTCTCATAATTAATAAAAAGTTTAATTTTTCAAGATATTCGATTCAGTTAAAACATCTGTCAGCTGTCAATCGATTCCACACTAGGTTTGCTTTTATTTCAAACATAGATTCCTCTCCCAAGTTAATTTTTTTTTTTTTTTAAATCAGACAATTAAGATATCAAAGTTAAGGGATATAATTGAAGTATTTGCACCCAATTTAATAAAGAAATGTTTTTTTAATTTTTAACTTAAAAAAAAAAAATTTTTTTTGGATATTGGTTTTTTTACTGGGAGCTGATTGATATTTAAAGCATGTCATTAAGCACATAAGTACCATCTTTTATTTAAGCCATCAATATCTTTCTCCCGAAATGGATAATTAAAGGATATATGGGACACCATCTAAGAACACCAATCCTTGGAGGTTAGGTGATAAGATTTTATATTTTGATTTTATTTTACCAATTAAAGCTTGCGCTGAAATAAAAAAAAAACAGTTTTTATTGTTCCATTTTTTACTTTTTGAAAAAGGATATTTCTGAGGCAGGTGTATCCTTGCTTGAAACTAAAGAGATTTGGACAAGTTATAAGGTTTGTTATATATTATCTGCAATCTATAGAAAATTTCAGTGGGCTTTGATTTTTTTCTCTTCGTTATTCTAATTTTGATGTAAAGGATACATGGGTAGGACAAAAGCTTTTTGAGTTAAGTTAAGCGATAAAATTTCAAAACCTAAATATATTTCATGAATTAGAGTATGCTTGGCAAATTTTATTATTTTATAATAACTTATATAATGTTTGGTCACTTGTCACATACAGCTACTACACTGTGCTGCGTGCTAACGCCTTTTATATTTAATATTGCCCTGGACAGCATAATTAGTCGAAGCTCAATCGAACAAAGAAGATTCAGATGTTGATTTTGTGGAAGACTACAATACCTGGACTATGTTTACCAAATAAATGGTAGACATAACCATTCAGTTATTTCATGGATAAGCATGCTAAAATGAATGCAGTAAATAATGAAGCTGGCCAAGCTGTCAAAGGTAACTCGACTTTTCTATATTGAGTAAATTCTGGAACTTAGCTCATAGAGATGTAACTGCACTTAAGCTCTTTATTATACTCAAATAAGTTAAATCTTTGTTCAGTCAGAATATTTTATGAACGACTAGGCACAAAGTTTCCAGACTTTTATACACAACGAGTTTTGGAAAAGAAAATGGAAATGGAGAGGGTAATTCCTTGCGAAAGCAACTGATGAAGTTACCTGGGTAAAGTGTGGTTGTTAATTGTAAAAGCTATAGAGAAAGAAGATTGTTACACACCGGAGGCCGCCAAATTGGAAATAAACTTAACGATAAAGCGAGATGAAGGCGGTTACTTTGGATAAACAAAAATATCAGGTAATATTGTTGATTATTCTTTTTATTCTTTTATTTTTCTTTAGAAGCCTTATTTTTTTCCTTAAGGTCAAAATATTTCAGATGTTTGCACAATCTCTAAATAGATTGAGCCTGAAGCGCTTAAGGTAAAAACCCATTACTTTTTTTTTTGGTTAAATTTCAAAAACCCCTCTTATATATTTTTGTAGCACAAAATATTCATGACTCGCCTTATCACAGCTTGACTTAAAATTAAATCATCAACCAATTAATAGATTTAATTACTGAAGTAATTAATAATGCAAATAAAATTAAAAATAAATTAAAAATTATTTTCATTATATGCTTCTTGAATTCGTTACTTTTATTACTTTTAACATTTCGTCGTATTTAAATGTTGACGTTTACGTTTTTTTATATTTCCTTTGTTTTAATGTTTTCGCTTCCTGTTTGCCTCAATTTTGTTTACTGTCGACGACAAAACACTTTCCTTCTTTCCTTCGTTTGTTGGCAGTGTACGTTTCAAATTTGATTTAAAATCGTTTAATTTTTCAATCACAAACCATCTAGTCTTTGGACGTTGATGAAGATATTAATGACGGCAACAACGCTGATGATGATTAGAGTGACAGTATTGCTTTAATTACAATGTTAAGTTTAATTGCTGAAAAACAGTGGTTGGCAAACTTATTTGATTTGTAATGCTAAGGTTGTGTGAGAACTAAATATATCATTGCCATAATATAGAAAGGCCCTTACTTGTATTTTTTTAAACGAGATTTAATAACAAAAAAAGTTACAAGTAACAATAACTGAGTTACAAATTTTTTATTACCAAATTGTCAGAGTCAGACTTTTAAGTGACTAAAGTTTGGAAATCACTGTTTTGTTATTATATACAATTTAAGCTCTTCCCCTGTTATTTACTTTTCTATTTTGCTTGTTTACTTTCACCACTAACAGCGAGTTTTTCTGCAACAACAGTTTCAAGCAAGTGAAGCTTGTAACTGGGGTTTGTTTGTGGGATTGTGAGAGGTTACAAAGTGCCACAGAGTTTTAGAAAAAATTTACAAATTTAATAAAAATAATATTAAAAGTATACATTTAAAAGAAAATATATTAAAAAAGAGAAAAGAAAGACTAAAAATACATTATCAATAGTATGATTAATCTGTATGGAAACGGAAACGGAAATTAAAAATTAACATTTAAATGCTTAATGAGACAAGTTAAAATTAGTCTTTTCGTTAGTCATGGCGCCAAAGGGATTATGAGAAACTAATTTTTTTATTATATTACGAAAATAAAATTTTTAGAAATTATTTTAAATTCCATAATATTTTTTTCTTTATTTCTCATTTTCATTTATCAAAAGGCATGTGTTCATTTTTAATTTTAATATTTAAATGCGGTGAGAATTTCCTAATTTTTACTTTTGTGCAATTTACTTAAAAAATGTTCAAAATATACTTTTCTTTTATTTAAATTGTTTAACATATTTTTTTATATCCTTAAGCAGTTTCTTCTTGGCTTTTAACACTTCGTTTCACATAAGTTTTGCTGTTTCTATTAGTTTCTGTTTTTTTTTTCCTGTAAAATTCTTATGCATTTTAAAATCTCATTTCTGCCTCGCAGCCTTTGAAAAGTATTAAAATCAATCAAAATCTTTATTTCTTACCCGTTCTTTACTAAAGGCTTCCTGTTAAAGGATATAAAGTGAAGCCAAAGCTAAAGGGAAAACCTACAATGCAACCAATCAGACCATGAAGGTATAACTACAGCATAAATTGGTTGAGCATATGTTACCAAAAGTGTTAAAAATACAATAGGTAGCTCTAATATTACTAATACTAATACATAGTCAAACAAAAATCGCATAACACATCAACACATACAAATACTTCTTGCATATGATAAGCTTGTAAGTGTGTTCGTATGTGCCAATGTGAAAATAGTTCTGTGCAAAGTGCTTGATATTGTACTCCTTTGGTGGTGTTGTATTATATGCAAAGAATATTTTTTAATATCAGTATGACTTGCAGGCATCTGGTTGTAGATTGAAAAAAATTAAGAGTTTGATAGCAATAGAAACTTGTAGTCAATTCGTAAATAGTTTACATAATGTGTACATTTGGTTAAAATTTTGCAGAAATTTTATAAAAATTTCAAAGAATTAAGCGATTGTAAAATTTCTAATTTAGCTAAAGAAAAAAAAATGCAACAACATATTTGATTGTATTAATATAAAAAGCATTAAATCAATTTATTTGTAAAATTACAATTAGTACGTACTTCTTCGAGAGAGAAAAAAAATCATCTTAATTTTACTTGAATATTTATGTATACCACAATCACGCCTTATTGGCGGAATCGATTCTTATGAAATTTTAAACGTTAACATTTTTAAGAGTTAATGGTGGCAGAATCTTTAGTTAGAGAAGAGGGCGGTGCCATGCCCCAAATTCTTGAAACCTCTAAACTTTTACTGCAACAATTATACTTTTACTACTGATACTTCTTCTGCATATATGATTCCTTTACCGAAAAAAAAAAATTTTAATGAAAGAAATTAGGCATTTCACGTCCACGTTGGTACGCACGTACTACAAGCCCCTTTAACGTCAAGACCCTTAAAGCAACAATGTGGACGGTGCCATGCCTCGAAAATTCTGGACTAATTAAACAATTTAAAGCAAAGCCACTTCCTGTCGGATAATCTTCACTCTCTACAAGGCACTAATACTTCGAACTATCTGAGTCGACGAAAAACAAGGGTCTCAAATGAACCGTGAGCTGTATGAATTATTTGTCAATATTGACATTTTCACGCGTATTACAATTTAATTTTAGCGTTGCAAGCAAAAATGAAGGTTGAGAGGTTATTTGATTGTGAACCTGATTATAGGTCAAGCAGAAGAGAAAAGCCGAGACTCAGACGAAAGAATCAAGTGAGAGAATACATTCCGAAATTTGGGAATTTGAAAAAGCATAGAAGATCGAAGCGCTTGAAAACTGATTATATGTTCCGCAAATGAAGCAAATATTCTGTAATATCCACCAGCACAACAGAAGAATTGTTACGCAAAAAAATAGACGCGGTTATTCCGCGTTTTTTTTGGGGAGTGTATCGCTTGATGACTGGCTTACTTGTATTTTAAATCTGTCCTCTTTACAAATGTCAAAACAAATTTCACATTTGCCGCCATTTGCAAAAATAAGAGCATCTTCCAACAGGGTGATTTTTTTTTTAGTTGGAAAATTTATGAACCAATCTGCGTTGACGGCTGTTTGCTGACATTGATACATTTAGGCGTATCAAAATTCAGCATTTACATTGGCTAGGTCATGTTGAGAGAATAAATGCAGATGCTAAGGCTAGGAAGCCATTTGAATGCGAATCAACCAGGAGAGGAGAACCAAAACCCCAATGGAAGGATTAAGGAGAGGAAGACTTCTCGAAGCTAGCTTTCAGAAATTAAGAAGAAACCGCAGAAAATCGAAGTGCCTGGAAATCAATTCAATGTTCGGCTATATATATATAATGCTTATTCCGGGACGACACAGGGGTGGGATCTATTACAAAAAAATTAACCAGCCATATTTTTGTTCCGACCGATCATCTTCAGAGCAATGGGCTTTTTGCCAAAACCAAGAAACTTATCTGTGTAAATTTCATCATAATGTCTTAAAAATTGAGACCTGTACCTTAATTACAAGAATACAAAGGCATTCAGCAGGACGGATGGATGGATGAACGGGCGAAATATCATGCTTATGTCGACTAAGAAAGTGATTCCGAGTCGATCCATATACTTGAAAGTGGGTCTCAGATCATTATTTTTTTGCGTTACAAACATCTGCACAAAGTCCTTAATATCCGTATTTGGTGTGGATATAACAATTTGAATTTGTGTTATCTATCTTCAAAGTAGTAAAAAAACTGAAAGAAGAAAGTATGCCAGCTCCTGTACAACAAAGCGGGCCGGATAAAGCAAGTAAAGTGTCTTCTACTTCTGAACCATTTTATAGGTGACGTGGCATGTACGACTTACTCATTTAGTTTACAACTATCACGTCAAATATTTTTAATTAAAAACAAAATTATCTATTTCTCTAAACCAAATTACAATTGCTTGAACTCTTACATTTACAATTAATACCAAAACAAATACATTTTAATAATAAATATTTATTGAATGCAAACAAAGTACTTGTTTAATAATTTGTAAATCGATTAGTGTATTTAAGGACATGTGTAAATACTTTTGTAAATAAATATATGTGTGTTGACCTGTGCATAAATTTTTGTGTTGAAATCAAAGACTATTTATATACATATGTACATGTATAAATACATAAGCAAATATATGTATTTTTTAGACGTATTTATTTAATGTAATTTGTTTTTATTTATGTTCTTAGAACATTTAAAACTATTGTTACTGAAATAACAATTTTAAATAAACAAATTAATAGTGAAATTTAAACCAATTAAAGGTAGAGGAACATAATTAAATTAATAGGAAATTATAGGCATGTTCGAATTTAATCTACTACGTAATTTTCTCTAACTGTCGGAATGCGAATATATTTTTTGAAACAATATTAATTAGGTTAATTTAAAATGTCGATACATTAAAAAATAAAAATAATTTGAAACTTAAAATAGTGTTCTTGCATCAGATATGGGGGAGTTGCTATGCTAAATATAAGGTCTACGCCAAATCCTATTCATTTAGTAGACATTTTACTGGTGCAGCCTATTTCCCTTTGGGAAATATTTTTGGGGTGAATCGTTTTGTGCAAACAAGTTTGGAAGGCAGAATGTAACCACAGAAGTATTAGGAGGGGGAAGAGTCCTTAACGAATTTGTAAAGCTATGCCCCTCTACTATATTACTTGATGCTATTTTTTATTTAAAGGTGCCCTTAACAAAGAGAGCTTTGCAAACAATGATCGCAGTTAAATTTAAAGCAATAAAATTGCTTACGTAGGTAACATATATGTAGCTTCGTAACAATAGTGTATTTAGCCAAGTGTAATGTAGAGATGAAAAAAATCTTTTTATTTTCGTTTGGAAAAACAGGCGAAAGAAGAACATAAGGACAATCAAAAAACTGTTAACAGAAACATAAAAAAACACTGCGAACCAAAAGCGGAGAAAAGAAAAAAAAAATATACGTAAGCGCCAAGCCCTGTGAAAAGTTACAGTTAACCAACAAATCAAACATCCTTGATGAATTTTATATCTCCAAAGCCAAAATATTGTGCCGCGGTTAACAAAATCATCAAAACCCATATGGATGTTAATTTCCCTTATTCCGAGAGAACCTTTGAAAACGCGTAATTCGTTCGAAAGGTCTGTATGACACTCTAACTCTCACATAGTCCTTTGCCTTCATGCATCTACAATCTATTTGGGAAAACTGCACAATCTGTAAACCATTTCTTGTACCACTTTGAGTACTTCCTGTCTGAAAACACTACCTGAGTAGTAGAAACAAAGTCAAGACTTGTAGCAACCCAAAGAGTCAATCTCCCATCCTTTTTTTGTATGCTTTTGATGGCTATAGTACCATATTAACCCTGTTCGAAGTACTCTTAACTTATTTAGCGTGGAATTGAGCCTTATAGGAAAGCTAAGTGTTTTCATGGAGTAATATAATAGACGTGTTTAAAAAGTAAATGAAACTAAGGCTATAATATTCTGTTAAAAAGTTAGTATCAAAAGAATCATGCAGTTTTTTTGCTTAATTCAATGACTTTTAGACCAATATTTAGCATCTTACTGAGCTGCGGATCTTCTCCTGCCCCTCTACGCCAAAAACTAAAAAACTAGAATTTTTATTGACATTCAAAACCAATGGGGTTTTTGAATGGGGAACATGCACAGTATACATTGGCAGGCATATCGTTGGAACGGTTCTTATTTGTGAGTCCAGAGACACAAATTTATTGAGGAAAAGGCAAAGGTTGATAAATAATAAGGCAGAAAATTTATTTGACAATTAAGAGAGCAATAAGCGTTCATACTTAATTTCAGTTCTAGATCGAAATCGGGGCTAATTAATTCAAAAATCACGAAATAATTATTAAAATCTGGGCTGACTGATATAATAATGAATAGTATTTGCCGCTGGAAAAGAGTTCATGCCAAAAAAGGAGGATTATCACACATATTCCATATAATTGCAGCCGTTAGGAGCTTCAAGCGATCTGAATGAAAAGACTATACAGAACTCATAAGCCAATTGTTGGAATAAAATAAGGGAACCATATAATACTGAATAAGAAATATACATCGGTTTATCAAGTCCTTATATCTGGTCATGTGGTGGTCTCTGAAACCAATTGCTTTGAATTAACTTACCCCAGTTTTTTACCTAAAACTATAAATGCCACCAATTTTTTCGTACTAAACACAAAAAAAGAAAATATTCCAAACAAAACCATATTGAAAATATTACATCAAAATCCATTTTATCAAATTCACATGCCACTAGAATCAAACCATAGGAATTTATAATAAAAAAATATTAAACGTTTTGTAAGTATTAATTTTCCAGTTAAATAAATTTCGCTAAATTTTTTTGGTATTTTACAGTTTTAAGCCATATATGTAGAAATCGTTTTATACCATAAAACAAGTGCCTCATTTTGCTTACTGATTCCACAAAGGCCATGTGGTTTTTGATGTAAAATATTATGGAACAAACCAGAAAGCAAATTTAACAGAACCAAAATCAAATGTAATAAATTATGCGAAAATTAAAAACAAAATCAAATACCTAATGTAAAGGCTGTGAAACAATATTTTTGTAAAATTTGAAAAATTCCCTAAAATTGAAACAAAACAAAAGAAAAACCTTCGCCAAAATTGTTGATGAAATATAAAGCAAAAGTTAAAACCACAATAATATTCAGTTGGTACTTAGATTTAAAAAAAAAGCTGTGGTGGGATTGCAACAGCATTTTGCGGCATGCTTATTTACAACGCAAAAACAAACCAATAACAACAACATACTTTGCAAAAATTCAAAAACAATACCGCAATGATGACCATGATGATGAGAGTAACAAGACGGGTATGGCAAGAAATTGGCACTTTGAGAAAGCTCAATGGATATTAGATTT
Organism: Melanophora roralis; assembly: GCA_963583895.1. Lineage (NCBI taxonomy): Eukaryota > Metazoa > Arthropoda > Insecta > Diptera > Rhinophoridae > Melanophora > Melanophora roralis. The sequence goes on from OY757187.1 coordinate 118,238,675, forward strand.
TTGTTCTCTGTTTAAAACTATTTTAAAAAACGAACGTGTCAAAAGTAGAAGGGTTTCCGTAGGAAGCACTAGGAAGTTAAATGAAAATTAACAGTTAAAGATGAGTACGAAGGTAAGTCATAAAGTCCCATCCATCAAGGACACATTAGCTTTTCGAAGACGGATTATTAAATTCGTTTTACTTTTCAAATGAAGTAAATGATGGCTATACAAGTGCGCTGGGATATAGATATATGGCGTTTTTTAACAATTAATATTTTGGAAAAAAAATTTATGTGAAGTTCCAAAATTATTTAAAGAAAATTCTAAGATGATTCCATGTATTCCACTATCCTGGCTTACATAAGGAACTTTTGGTATATCGAAACCTGAAAATTTCCCTTTATTTTCTTTTATTGACCTTTTTCTTAAACCAGTTTATCGATATAGACACTTTTTAATTAATCGAAAAACAAATTTTTGTTTGCAGAATAATTGAAGCCCTGCCCAGCGCTTCTTAGATTTAATCTGTTACTTGACCTTAAATCATATAGTTTTTATCGTAGCTCGGCAGAGACAGACAATCCTGGCCTATTTTTGATTCTTCATTTCATCAGATTGAATCTTTATTTTAAGAAACAAGAAATTTATTTTCTAGGAAAGGATTTAACCGACTTTTATAGGGACAAATAGTAGGCTGACCACAGTCATATTAGGTTTCATTGCCATCAACAAGCCCCCTTGTTTTTCAATATCATTAATGATAAGTCCTTCTTTATTTTATTCACATTAGAAGCCAACATCTTACGTAATCAAGCTATTTCACCAGAACTCCACAAAATTTTTCCTCCTTTTACATATATCTTTGATTAGAGTGCGGAGTTCCCCAGGAGGATCATCAAAATTGTGAGTCATATGGGAAGATGCAAAGAGAAACGTGTTATCACTGTAAGATCATCGTTGCAGTTATTGTAAAGAATATGTGAGTATAACTTCTTCCGTAAAAGTATAAAATATCGTATTTTACTTACGATTTTGAGAAGAATGTGTTAAATGAGCGTGCCCTCGACTCAAAATCTCATTATACAAACTGAGAAATGAAGCTTGAATTAAGGCCATGTCGAAACATCCACTCTATAATGTGAGGAAAAGTTCGACTTAAGTCTTATTTTAGGTAATAAAAATTTGATGATTTTTAGAAAAGTTTTTAAATATTTTTTTCACTTTTTAAAATTATGTTAGGCTTTAGTTTAAGTTTTTTGAATATAATCTACAATTTTAGATTTCCCTAACCTGCAGTATAAAATTCTTTTAATTGTAAATTTTTCATATCCTAAGCAGACCTTAACTGATCTCAACAAGCATTGCAAATCATATTGCACTAACACTTTCAGTTACATAAATTATGACACACATACTTACAATAAATATATTTGGTCCTATTCTCTTAAATGTGTATTCGCACGTGTATAAAAATCAAGTAAAAATTTAATTTGTTTCTGGTTTTTCAAGTGCTAATGAATTTTTTCGTTGCCAATTTTTACAAAACGCAACGAATATATTCTGTTATGTTTTGGTTGCCTAAGCTTTAAATCAAACTCACACATAAGCAACGTTAAATTCATATAAACGCATGTGTTTATAGTTTTTAATTACATTTGAACGTTTTCAATGTTTGCAAAAAAATCAATGGTATATTGAAATATCCAAAATATTAATTATAATGAAATTTATGCAACAACAAAAATATAAAAACGAGTTTACAGAAAAAAACTATTTCATATCGATGCATAGAAAGTATAAATTACATACATTTGGTATTTGCCATGTACTTGAAAATTGATTGTGAATGTAGGCACAGCACTGTGCGATTAATAGCAGTAGTATTGGTAAAAAATTATTTTTGGTATAAAAGGGCTTAACACAAATAAAGTAGCTTTAAAAATCTCAATTAAAAGCCCTCAGGCTTAATTTTTACTATCTATTGGTTCAACTCAAAATTTTTTAATTTTTATATATTGAAAATTTTTTGACGATGTAATTGAATACGTGTGTAATTGTAAAATGAATTTGGGTAACACAAATAAATATATTTATTTTAATATATTTTTGCTGTATTTATTAACCAAGACTAAAGTATATTTTTTAGTTTTTTTAAATATTAAGTCTGTGCACTAATTCTAAATTGCACGGTACTGTATGGACGAATCAATACTTATAGTTGCTTACCAATAATATTTGTAATTTTGCTTTGTACTAAACGTTTTTCATTATTATTTTAATATGTATTTCAATTTAGGTTCGCAACTTCATTGGAGACCGAAAATATCTTGTTTTAATTAAGCTTAAATGAAATGTTTTGTCTTGCATTATTGAGAGGCCAAGTATGGTGGAGTGTAATGGAATATAAATATTATTGCTTGTGTAAACAAAAAAAAATAATATTTTGCCAAAGAAGCAACCTAGCCGCTGTTTAAATGCTGAAGCTTAATTAAAAATTAATTTAGGAATTAAGTTTTAAAAATATTAGCGCATTTGTCAGAATACTTGCTTAAATATAAAATAAAATTTTTCAGTTGAATAAAATTATCGGTTCCAATGATAAATCAATTTAAAAATTTTATAACGTTGTTTTTAATTTTTCTTTTGTATAGACACATACATCTAAGCGTATACTTGATATTTAATTAGTAAAAACACTTATACGCATCTTCTTATTTTATTAAGCTTACATGGGCTTAGTGATGCCAACTTTTTGTACTTTAAACGCTTTGGTAAAGCATTAAAAAGGAATTTAAAAAAATAAAAATTTTTGCAAATTCTTTTGCTATTTTACATGTTTCATTTTAACATTTTAGTTCTTAGAGATTTTTTATTTTTATTTGTCGAGTTATATTTTTAAAAATTACTTTTATTTAGTTAAACAAATTATTAGTTATATTTTTTTAAGTACATGAAATTAATAAATTATTAACACGATACTATAGTAAGAAATAATTAAAAAAAACTATCTAGCGTTGGCTATAGGTATTGTTGAGTATATTACAAATCGTGTTAAAAAATTTAAAAATCATCCTCAAATTTAGAAGTTATTCTCAAAAACCTGATCCTATTGATGTTTGCCATTATTTTGACTTGCCATTCGATTGGGCTTTGTTTGATCTTTATTTAATTAACAGGTTTGGAGAGAAAATGCAATAACCTTTAAAACTAGCTGCATTTTTTAAAATGTTTTATGTCAAAAGTATTACTTTTGTCAAGATTATTTTAAAGGAAACGAAAATTTATATATTTTTTTTGATTTGATAAAATGTCGATATAAAAGGATTCGGGTTGCTTAGGCCACGTTATGTTGAGGCTTTTATATAATGTGTACGTAACAATGTTTCGAGGAATCTTTAATAACTGTCTTACGGCTGGAGGAGAAAGTTCTTCTTGGTTTCTGGGTTATCCAAAAATAGTCATATTTTATTCACCCTTAAGCCATCCGCATAATGACATATTCGTTCAACCTCAGGGTCACACTTAGCCAGTACTTTCGATCTGGAACTAGTAAAGTGTAGTTGGGTTCTACCTGAGGTAAAGTGTTGGAATATTTTACTGTATCCGTATAACCCCAAAGTGCCTTAAAAATTCATTAATGACTGGACTTTCATATGACATGTAAGTTTTGTCTTGGAATTCGGTTTCATGGCTTTTGTCAGAATGATTTTAGACGAAGTAAAAGTACCTTTTAAAAATTTGCAATTCTTATGCATAAATATTTACTATACCTGACATACAGTTTGCGTAAGGGTGCCTAATCAAAGAGAAGTGTTAAAAAGGGAAGTAATTGATACCTTAAAAAAATACTTTAAGAATGACGAAGGCTTTGGATTCAATTTTTTCGACCTTTCACTTTGTGAGAAAACTCCAGGAACAAAAAAATTTTTTTTAACAATATTGCGAAACATTTTCAAGTGACTCCGGCCCAATATTTAAATGTTTGTGTGACCTTTTTTTTTTAAGCACAAAACTGGGTTATTTCTTATTTATTATTTCTAAATAACGGGCCAAATGTTTGGAATTCATTTTTTGCTCACCTTGTTTCAAATCCAGCTGGCTTTTCCTAGATCCAGTTTTCCTGCTGAAGAAATTTGGAAACCCTATACTTACACTACAAACATTAGTTCAGATATCTTAAGTGTCCAAATTTTCGATTCAGAATCACTTAATCGTTTAAAGTGGGCCCATCTGTGTGTTTGTCCATTCAGCTGGGTACCCATATATATTTGTAACTAAAGTACTTGGTTTTTATTTTAAGATAGTTTTATTAATTTGTTAAAAAAAATTATGCAGTACATCCACAAATCTCAATTTTAGTTTCCTTTTCCTTTTTTTCTAATTCAACCTAATTTCTATTCTTTCGTTTTACATTTTTTAACAATTTAATTACTTAATGAGTCCTTAAAAAATCCTCTTTGCAACATGTTGTGACATTAAGCATTTGTTGCTGATTTCTATTCTTTTCTTCTGCATTTGTTATGACACACATTTAAATGCATTTTAGAGCGCTGGTTAAACAAAATAAAAAATCACCAATGCTTTGCCACTTATTACGATATAATCGTTTTGGCATGTTAGAAAATAATTTTTCAAACCAAACAAAGACCAAAATGTAACTTAACGTTTAGTGTTGTACAAGAAAACGGAAAACATTAATAAAAATTAAAAAAAAGTGTTATAAAACGGCGACAGTTATTTTTGCACACTCTCAGCAACTCATGCAATTTGCTCAACGAAACAGTTACAGAATGTTAAACAATTTACTGTTGCCTGCTTTTAGGATGACAATCAGGGTAAAATGGTGATGACTTTTTTTCAAAAACTTGCAATTCATTGTAAAATAATTTTGTTTATTTGTGATTTTAAATGCACACTTTTGTGACAACCCAGAAAAAGGGTGAGTGAACACTAAAAGTGTCAGCAGCATTGAAAAGCATAAGCATTTGCACACTCTCGTAGACAGCTGTAGTTTTGAAATGTATATTTTTGTTAAAATTTTGCTATCATGACAACCATTATCATTAGAGTAACACATTAGATTTGGTTTGTATCTGAAAACCGAAATGTTATATGCGACACCACTAAATTGTACTTAATTGTATTCATTTAAACGCGAGAAAAATTTAACTTAAAAAGCAATGAAAATGCTGGTTTAATGTTACAAATACAAAGATGAAGACAAGAAGAGTAAAGAGAAATGTATGGTTAAACACACACACTAATACTAACTAACTAACATTAACATCATTAACATTGTTATACATATAATGTTAATGACAATAATGACACTTGCACTGGAAAGGAAATTTTAAAACGCGCACACGCACACACACACTTATACTCAGGAACTCTTACAGCAACATTACAATACAGAGTATGGCGAACGGAAATGGGCAATGTTTGTTAATGCAGGGGAACTGAATTGTAAATTTGCTAAAATTATTTAATTTTAAAATCAAGATTTATTTTAAGACTGAAGAAATATAGAACTAACAAGTGGAAATTTTTCTTTTTCTCAGACTTCAATAAATAAGGGAAATGATATAAATTCCAAGTGACATGGAAAACACATTTAAAAAGAAGCTGACAAGTCTAAAGCATATTTATAAAATGAGAGATTTTAGCGAAAAAACATTTACTGGATTCGGAAACACAGGTAAAACTTAAGATGTTAATTCATCTAGAAAAAAAATAATAGTTAGTACTTCGTTTCAGTTCTTTTGTAGGACTACAGATTCTGCTGTGAGGGTGAGAGCCGTACCAATTACAAAAACAGCTTAGAGATAAAAAGGCAGAAATAAGGCTGCATTTGTCGGCTGAAAAAAATCCCTATGGTAAGTAACACCAACCAGGAGGATCCATAACTGCAGCTGCTTGCTGGTAGATCAAGATGCTTTAATCCTTTTTATCCTGGGCTGCTCACTAGAATTGGCCTTTTCGAATCAGGAAACTGGTAAAAAATTCTGGTGCTGCCGCTTGCTTGGGGACCCAGACGAATTTGAGGCTGTTTATTTTGTCGATGTCAGAAACTTACCTTACGTCAATGTGGTCACTTTAACAGAAACTTTTTATTGTCCTATAAACCTTAGAGGTTGCTAGAATGCGTCAGTGATCTGAAAAGGTTAGTGAGTATTTAGGACCTGGTACTTTTTTCATATTTTGATTAACATCTCTTTTTGGTATCCTTATAATTTCTGCTTTCTAAGACCCTAGTGTTTTCAATCTTTTTAGTTATTCTACCTTCGGGCCAACAAAGTGGACACTTTTATTTGTAGGTGTAGTAATTCACGATTTCAACATACTTCGCCCTTGAATTTACAAACTTAAGGATCTACAAAATCTTAGGCAGTGCTTCAATGCCAGAGCAAACCTTCTAATACTCAAGCATGCAATATTGGAGTTTCTTAAACATTACTGAAAAATCGGGAATGGACAAGTAAATAATGTGGGATTTAAAGCTGGAAAAATGCAGAGAGTTGACATAAAGAACTCAACTCGACTCGATTACTACTCCTCCTATCTTCCTTCCCATATCCTCTTTTCGTGTTACTAACACTATTAAATAAATAAATAGTGGCCATAGCGTCAGTGATGCTTATTAAGTAAACCTTTGATTGAAACGTAAGAGTTGTTATAACCTATTCACAGGAATTTCCTAATCTAGTGGTTGCTGTGTAGAATAAATATCGCCTTTTTGACCTTCCTAGTTGCCTATCTGTCTACCAATCCACTTGAAAGTTCTTTTGTCTAGTCAGCAAAAACTACGGCTCCAAACTCTTAAAAGTTGTCTTGAACCTCCATCAATATAAGACCTTTCCTACTCGTATTCACTAAATATGCATATCACATCTACAAAAAGAACTTTATTAAAAAACGGAGCGGAAAAAAATATAATTTAAATGTTAAAATTAAATTAAAAAATCAATGACCCACTCCTTATAAGCGAATCAACAGCCTGCATAATTAAATTTAACTTTTATCAGTTAATTTAAATTCTGCTTAAATAGGAAACAAACTTTTATCATGTCATAATATTTTGCTAATTAATTTATTTAATTGTTTTTTCATTACATTCTTAAAAAAATTAACTTATCATCATCAGTATCTGCACTTTGACATCCCTGCCCCTAAATACAACTAGTTTGTCAAATGACTGATGATAAAAACACCATGAAAAATAAGACAAAAAAAAAACTAAAAGAATCTGTATCTTTTTCATAAGTAAAATAAATTAAGGAAATATCTGTGAAATAAAAAATACTAAATTTACGTGCCGCACGCGTAATCTGCTTGATTAACATTTTAATTGTGCTTTTGGAGAATTTTGTGGGCATCAATTAGGCAGTCACTGTGTGGAATACAAAAACAGCAGTGCTCTTCCCTTAACCATCATTTATTTTGCTAAAATTCTCTAAATGTACAATATAATTTAGAAGACAATGTGAAATGAAAATTAAATTGTTGACATTAAAGATAAGTAAATTATAGTTAACATGATAACTAATACAAGAGTTTAATTAAATTTTTGAAAATTTTTAAAAAAATGCTTTTGTAAGATCGTAATTTTTTTTAAAAGTGAATAAGTTAGAATAATAAAAGTTTTTTGAAATAAGAATAAGTATCGTAGTGTTTTCTTTAAACAAATAGATACCTATTTACGTAAATACCTAAAAGTTGTCTTTTTCTATCAGGTAAAAAATTACAGCAAGACGTGTTTATATTACGAATATTAATTTATACAATAGAAATCTTAACACCAGCTAGAATTACCCCACAGGTAAAAAAAAAATTTTTTTTCTAATTATTTCAACAAACAAAAGCTCAGGGGATGGCCCCTATACATACATTGCATTGTGTTGGTATCAGGAAAATATTAAATTGAAAGGAAGATATGGAGAAAAAGAAGTAATTGAGGACGTTAGACTTAAATTTACAAGAAATTGATCTTTGAGAAGTTTATTCCACATACGAGCTGTGCGACCAATCACTATTTGAAGTCCTCACCAAATCAAAACTGGCGATTTGTTCTTATTTAAAATAGTGAATTGGTTTATATATAAAAAAATATATTATCACCACTGGCTCGCAATATATACCTCTAAAAACTCTAGTAGACATCGATGATTGTCTTCGAATCAAAAAAGCCGTTGAACATGTACCTACCTCCAGACAATAGATATATTTCTGCCGCTATTGAACAGCTTTTAGCTGAAAAAAGCCAGCAGATAATGGCGAAAACCTAGATCGCCCCAACTTAAACTGATCCAAAGGAATTTACAAACTAGTTACGAAACTTGCTGGAGGTACAAAGAATGGCATCATTTAAGAAACACTTGGAAGGATTACACAAGGATGTTGTATTTACATAAAACTATCATTTCGTTATATGGGAGGATCCTGAAAAAGAAATGATAAATATTAATGTGATCTGCTTGCAAGTCATTGAAAGCATGTATTCACTCCCAATTCATTTATTGACGAGAGTTAGCTATAGTCTCTTGTTGCTGGACGTTGTACAGAAAAACGCTTCAAATTTCTAGTCGAAATTTTTCAAGAAATTGCCTTAAACTCAGCTTACTCCGGTCTTGCATGAAAACAAGTACATTAAGAATTACAAATTTGGCCTTAGAAGTCAACAACTCATGATCAAAGAAGGTTGAGCTGTCCCCAACCAATAGGGGCGGGCGTACTTTAGGGGAGTCTCCTAGGACCAGGTCTTTACTTGTTTTACTCAAAAGGCATCCCCACAAACAACCTTACATACACGTCGATTGTTGCTTATGATACCGCATTTCTCACTATTCATAAAGATCCTAAAAGAGGCTTCGCACCTCACGTATCTTAAGGAGAGAAAAGGGCAAATTATAAGGAATAAAAATGAATGCACATAAATGAACCCACGTAATTATTATTTTTCGCAAAGAAACGTTTTGCCAATCCTTATTAACAACCATATGGTGCTCCAAAGAACTGAGACAAAATATCTTGGCATTCACCTGGGTTGTAGCCTCAAACTAAATTCACATAAAGATGCAAAGTTAACAAAAATTAAACTTAAAACTGCTCAGATTCATTGGCTAATCACTGGAAACTCTGTCCTACGTCTTGATTGTAAATTTCTGCTTTACAACTCAATCTTGAAACTAGTTTGGTGCTACTGGATACAAATTTGAGGCAGGGCTTCCGTCTGTAACATAGAGAAAGCTTAAGGCCATTAAAACAAAATCCTGAGAAAGACAATTGGTGTACTTTGGCATATTGAAAACCGCAACATCGACAAGGAAATACACGTTCCACTAGTTAAATAAGAAATTCTAATCTATAGTGGACAGGTATTAAAATAAACAGGAAACTTATTTTAATATGCTCTCACGCAACATTTTACAACATGGGGGACACACTCGTTTGAAGAGGATACTGTTGACCTCAGATGAGAGCAATAAAACTCAATTTAAAAATTTTGTTTAATTTGGAAACTTAAATTTTAGCCCGGCACTGGCTGGACTTATATTTGGCGAATTCACAAGGTACGATACGATAGCATATTGTATTATTGTCATATAATTTCACAATAGCATAAAAATTTTGTTGTTGCTTTTCATACGAAACTTGTTGTGAAACAATACAACTTTGTTTGATATGTTTTTTGTTATGTCATATTATATACAAAGTCATGCGCCAAGCGCCTAAAACGAAACGGCGAGTTTTTTAATTTAATTTTAAGAGCCGCTAGCACTTGCATCCGTTAAAAATGTCTATACTAAAAACTTAGGCAAAACCGCCAAAGAAGATTCCTTAAGCCGCCTCCGCCGGCAAAAATAGCCGGCACTGCTCTCTGACACATCAGCTGTTTTTTGTTTACGTAAAAAATAACAAAATTCTTGTGATTTTTTATTAAAACTTTGCTTATTTTAATGGATTTTAGAGATTCTAACCAGGTAAGTTATAGACCATTTTGTGTTTTCATGGGTCTAATTTCTACAAATTATTAAGTTAAGCCAAGAGCAGCACCAGATTTATGTACATACATATATGTTTGTTATTTTATCGTTTGGTCGTATCAGCTGATTTAGATTTTAAATACGACACCTACAAATAAACGAAGAGTTGTTCACAACGGTCATATTTTTTGGTTCTATTATTTTACAATATATGATTTCACAAGACCTTGTGAATTCACCAATTATTTAGTTATTTAGCCTTAAGATTTACATATATATTTATAGTTATTATGCAAAGGCAAAGATTAAGTAAATAAACTATGAAGAAATGTAATATGTGGTGAGATTCACCGGCCAGTTGACAACAAGCGGGTATGTTCTTCTGGATGCAGTGTACTACGCTCGAAATTTCGGGATGCTTTAGAGTACAATTCAATATTGAACTGATGAAACAGTGACAGTAAAACACTGTTCACATTACGATGATACTCTAAAGAATCGATTCGATTAATTAACCCAACGTTCCAACGCTCCAAAAAAGATTTCGGAGCACCAGCACATACATGAGAGTTACATTCCATTAGATGGCGTTAAGTAATTCTTACCCCGTTTAAAAAAATCATGGCAGTTGGATACTTTTATCAGCAACGGACATCTCACTGGATTTTAATGCAATAACATTAAGAGTTTCTGTCTCCCCAACATTAACACCATCCATTTATACCGACAATGCAGCATTCCTTTCTAACCTCAAAGAATTCATTAGAATTTTTAAGATAACTTTGTGCTTTCGTCTTCATAATGCAATAGTAGGCAGGCATTCCAAACTGTTATTTGAAATATATTTAAAAAATTTTAACTTAGTTTTCAATTTAGAGAAAAATGCAGCAAAAATCCTGTTTGCAAATAGAAAAAAAAATTTTCAAAATTTAAAAAAAATCGTAAAAAGTACGATAGTGAAATACGAAAACATAAACTTGGTTTTTATAAATTATCTTCACAAACTGTAACCATGGCAATCCTGTGATATGATTTGAAACTCCCTATAAGTGTTGGAAATAAATTTGGAACTGAAAAATTTTATTGCAAAAATTATAAAAATTTTTAATTAACTTTGTTCCTGCAAGGATCGAAATCTGTTTATTTGAACATTTAAAAAAAAGTAATTTTTGAATGTGCAGTAACTAAAAGGGCGCTGTGATACCTCATATAAATTTTGTTGTCCTTTTGAAAGACTAAGCAAGAATACATATTTTGCAAACTAACAATTTAATTTTAGTATTAACTTAAGAATGCAAGTTAAGGATTGGATGATCCTTTATTTACATGCATCACCCACAGACAAACGTTTGCTTGTATTCTATAGTCAATCCTTATCACCATTTATGTATATTTTTCTTAAAAGTTAACTTTTTTCAACAAATTTTTCTTTGGCTTAACTTTTTTTCTTTTGATCTTGGTTGATGCTTTGAGTTGTGTTTGAAATTCAAGAACTTTTTTGTTTTGCAGCAACAAAGTTTTTTGAGGTTGTATATGATATAAATATGATAAAAATTTTGGTTTTGGCTAGTGATCTGTTGTGTTTTTTTTTTCTTATGACTTTTCATGGTTTTGAAAAAGTTTTGAATAAAATTTATTTTATTCTAGATGTTGTGGTACCAACAAAGACATCTAAAAATGTGTTGGGGACAAAAAGAAAAAAATTAACTAATGTGTTTCAAGGAAGTTAAATTTGATTTTATATACTATAAAAGAAAGAGTTAACGATATTAGTGTGTGATTTATATGCTGTTTATAATTTGTTATTGATTTTAAAAAATTTAAAATTTTTTGTGGAGGTTAATGTAGGTGTAAGTCATAAGATAAAGCTACCAATTGGTTAAACCAGTGCGATCCTTGTTGACTTCGTTTGCAGACTTCTGCGTGGTAGCCAGGAGCAACGATTTTAGGCAACTACTAAAGTCTCCGCTATCGTCTGAGTAAGGAAGCCTTTTTCAAAGCTTTAAGGGGGAACTGGGCAATTCCATTGTGACGTATGTGACCATTTTACCCACAGTTTTGCTAATAACTCAAACAATTTAAAATTTTATTTAAAAATGGATAAGATATCCGTGATCGGTATGTTGCTAAGCATTAACGTATAAAGTATACATAATTAAATGGCTTAATACGTCCAGTTCTTATAAATGTATCTTTGGAAGGTAGACTGCAACGTGATGGAAATATATAATATAATATAGGATGTCTGGTGGCATATTTATATTTTTTTCCTTTAAAGCCACAAGAGATTAGGGATTGTCATTATTGACTTACTCATACAGGTAGTGTCATAAAACATTCCATGAAAGTGCGACCTCTGTGGCCATGGGGGGCCCCCGAAAAGACCGATCAGTTAAATGGGGAAATTCTCCCGGAGCAAACTCATGGAATTCTGGCTGTGAACAGTCGCCCCATACTGTTGAAACCACGCGTGTGAATAGTACGCAAGTTAGTAAAAACAGAGTTCCGTAATTATTTCTCGATAATTTTCACCTTTGACATTCGTAGCTTAGCCTCGAAAATTTTAGAACAAAAACTGGTCCAGTTATCTCATTCGTAGATAAGTCACACCAAACAGTTACCTTGGGCTAATGCAATGGGTTTTGATGTTTCATTTGTGGGTTGCGGGTCCCTAGATACCACTAACGGCGGTTTTGAATTTTTAAAGAATGGAACTTTAGAGACTTTTTTAAAATTTTAAAATTAATCTCTCTTGGAGATTTGAAGTAGTGAAATTCCCGCAAACTGCTTTTAAACAGTTCAATGTTTTTGGAAGTCCTTAAAGATCGATTGGGCCCTGGCTATGTGACAATAATAGCGGAAGCAGTTGCGAGGAATCTTTGCAACCACGAACGAATTATATTTATACTCGGTCCATTACGTACGTATTCGACGAAAACTGAACTTTGAACAAAATTGTTACGTATGATTCATTACTTTTAAAAAGCGTCTAGACAGCAGACGTGCGATGCTCACTCGACCAATGCGACATCGTGATTGATAAGTCCGCACAATCGATAATTCCAACGGCGCCAACCTCCGTCCACACCATTTATTCCTTTTTGAAATATCCGTTTTTAATAATTGAAATTTGTGACCGGACACCCTGTATATTAATAAATAATATTAAAAAGTTAAGCTTGCATTGGATTTACAGGCGCACTGCATTCAAGCTGGTCAGAGGCACCGAAAAACATTCTGCCCCCGATTCCTATTGTTCTTTATATTTATTTCTACTATGGCTCTTCCAATAATGCAAAATCCCCATTTTCGAAATACGTTCAAATTTAAAAAAATATAAAATTTTCTGGCTGTATTAAAATTAAGCAAAATTAACTTCTAAAACAAGTTAAAATTAAGTTTCAGATAAATTAAATAATCTTTAGTAGCTCTAGTATGTATATAACTTTTTTGTTTTATTTGTACTTGTTTTTATGAATTTTAAATTTAAAGTATATAAAATTGTCTTTTTTAATTTTTACTTAGAATATTTTTTTATTTATTTATAAACTTTTCTTTCTTTACTACAAGCTGTTGCATTGACCTCTTGCATTCCTTTTGCACAAAACCCACACAGATTCACGCAAAATGACATTTTTATGTTTAGAGATTATGGTTGACACAAAAGAGAAGAAAAAACAACAACAGAAAATATATGTTAGTGTATGTACATACTTTAGTACTCTAATGCGTGTGTTTGTGTGTGTGTAAAAAATGAAAATAAATTTTAAAATCATGTACAATCACACTTATACTCGAATGCATAAATGCCAACAAATCAGACTGCAAAAAGAAATAAAAAAACTAAAACTTTAGCTACAATCTAACCAGACCACAGCAAACATAAATGCAAACCAATACATACGTACGAATCCTTATAAAATGTATATGTCAACCACATATTCCTACAATGCATATACATACATATGTGGAAGAAAGCATATTTATGTTTATGTGCATGCAAATATGACACATATGTACATACATATGTCTTATATGTAAATAAGTACATGTGTAAAAAAATGCATAAATCAAGAAATTTGCAAACAAAATAGTTTTTAAAAAAAATCTTATAGAAATGCATACATAAGAACTTGAAAAAAGGCTAAACAATATACAGCTGATAACAGGAGAAAAATATTGGAAGGACGAAAAAGTAAAAATATAAAGAAATGATTCGGAAGGAAGCTTTATTTTTAACAAAAGGTACTATTTAAGATATAAAAAGTTTAAAGTTTGGCATTAAGTCATAGGGCCAGTTCAACGAAAAACGGCCCAAAATTATGAAAACTCATTTTCTTCTTTTATGAAAAATTCCATTAGTTAAAAATAATAAAAAAATTACAGAAATATAAATAAACTGGTTTGAATTTAATTTTAATTTATTTATAAAGAGTTTAAAATGATCATGAATTGATACTCATCTTTTTTTAGAATTTTGATGAAAATATCACATGCGTCACGTTTTCTAAAAGAAAAAATAGTTTTTTTTTGTAGAAATAAAGTATAAGATACTATTTAAAACACTTGAAACTACCGTGCAAATTTTATATTTAAACCATTTTTTAAAAACATTTTATACAGCACGATATAGTAGTCAATATTCCTAAAAACTCAAATTTGCAAGGTCACACCTGTCACAGTATTCAAGTGTTCATTTTAAGCAGAATTTGTATTCTTGCAGTACTATTTACTACTATATGCTTACAAACATACCATCCTTGGATATTATACTACTTTTTTAAATTAATTAATTACAATTTTGACTTTTTTGAGTCATTAAAATGATCACGCCCGCCACAATCGAATTGCCCATAGACAAAAGTAATTTTTTGGTTTTCAAATTGGCTTGATTTAATTAAAAAAATTTGTTTTTAAAACCTTAAAATGGCAACGAAAATGTTAGATGAGTGCAATCAGGGTGTAAATAAAATATCTTATATTTATATCCTAGAGACCCCGGGATTATATTTTTTACATTTTTACTATCCACTCTATGATATGTCTAGCAAATTTACTAAAATAGTATGATTAAAGCATTGTTGCTCCTAAATTGGTAAACGAAAAGCTAAATTGCAGCTTTTCATCCATCTTAAACTTTGAAGAGGTATATTTTATCAGAAGGCTTCAATTATAATTTATGCCTGAAATATGTTTGGGAAGTGCTCTGTTATCAAAACTGTAGAGCAGTTGTTTTTTCAAATGCCGCTTTGGTATCAAAAAGCGCGCTACGGTGCTACTGTTCGGCCTCCTGAAAATTTTTTTTCAAGAACTTTTTTTTTAACTCTCAAAAGCTTTGCTCTCCATTCACAGAATTGAGCTGGCAGGATAAGTGATTGCAATGCTAACCGTAGCAGCTTTGAATCTAAATTTTACTCCATAAGTTTTGAGTTTGAAATACCCATAATGCGTTTCAAGTAATTGAGAAAAATTTAATTCTTTATTTAGTAAAATTATAAATATTATATTCCAAAAAAAAATTTTCATGCATTAAAAGGAGTTTTATTTGAAATATATTTATAGAAACTAATTTTCCTGATTAATACAGAGGAGTTCTAACTTATATGATGTTTTCGTTTTTGCATCATTCTGTACGTGGTTTCCAGCCATTTCTAAGTACACATTGCTTTCCTTTTTTCCTTTTTTGTTTCAAAGAGAGCATAATAATCTGAAAGTGACCAAAACGGTATTAACATATGATAAAGACTGTGTCAGCTGCCTGTGCTTCACACTTACTTAATGTTTTGGTAATAGTTTCTTACTTACTTTTTTTGACTCTACAACATTTTGCTGCCCAAGCAACTTGGTCTTATGCGTATCTTTTCCAGTTTGTTAAAACACCCTCCACCGGAGATTTGATTTTCCTGTTTTCGCTTTTCACGATAGTTGTCATCCAAGGGAAGAATATCTTTCTTGTTATTTGAAAAAGGGCCCTGTTCTCTAAATGTCTGCTTAGTCCCAAGAAGCCTATAGTTTAGCCAGTACAATCCTTTGCTTTATTTCGGTGCTCACATTTCTATGTATGGCGGAGCGGAGATTCACAAACTGCTTCACAATCTCATTGTTGCAATTGCCAGATTTCACGATGTCACCTTTCATTTGTCGTAACGTTTGCCTTGCAGCTGCAAGCATAAGTTAAGTCATGTCATCGTTCACCCTCAGATCAATATTTGGCAATTCCTTTTCAATTCTGAAAAAAGCACAGATAAACTCTCGCTCTTTCTATAAGACGATATCGACGGCATTTGCATATGCAAGGATGATGTGGTCCTTGTGTGCTAACGCTAAATGTATTATTTACTTCTCCTTTTTAAATTTTTTTTCTCCAACAGAATTTTGAATAAGTTTTACGATAAGCTATCACCCTGTCAAAGACCTCTTTTGGTGGTGAGTTGTTCAAAGATGTCGCTTCCATAGTAATTTTTGTTTTGAATTTATGCCAAACCATACTTGAAGTTTTTAAGGACGATTCGTGCTTTAGTTTTTTTTTTTAAGTGGGGCTTTTTCAAAAAGTTAAGCAGAAAAACCTTGCAACCTTTATATAACAAATTGTCTGTATAGCCTATATGGTAGCGCGCTGGTGTTGTAGTTGAGAGAGTCCCAGGTTCAAGTCCCAGGTTCAAGTCCCAGCTATGGGAAGTATTGAGAAAAGTATAAAATTAAACTAAAATATTAAACGTTTCTTTCTTAACAAACTTAGCTTTAGTTTTTGGGCTGAGGGCACATGGATAGAGCTGCATAACATGCCTGATGGGATCTTATAAGCAATGAATAGGAGACCTTTTTCCGCGTTACTTGCCGGAAACTCCCTTATTATGAATCGGACATAATAAACTGGGGTTCCAGTAATATCTAACACAAAAATAGCATTATAATGTGGTTGTGTTGGTTATACTTTAGTCGGGTTTCATTTACTGAAACTTTTCCATCTTTTTAGTTTTTTTTTTGTGCGTAAATGTGGCATAAATGCGGAATAATGTAACATTTTTTTTATGACTTTGAATGGTTTTTGTGGTAATAAACCACAGTTAGACTCACATAAACACAACATTGTTAGACATTTACTATGAATTTACTCAGATAAAAGTAGACATTTAAAAGTTTTTTTGCAAACTAAGCGAAAATAAAAAAAAATATTGTGGCCATAGTGCAGACTAGAATGTTCGTTATGGGTTTAAACAACCGCAGAGTTGTTGACACTTTTATGAACTGCAACAACAAAACACAATGTTCGTCGTTGGAATTGCCGGTCAATATATGTGGTCTTAGTTCCACACACACACTCTTAAGAAGACATTTACAGATTTACAGGGAATTGAAAAAAACAACTTTTCATTTTTTTAATAAAATTCTCAATTTCTTTTTTTAAGGTTGTTAAAGTTGTAAACTTAACTACAGTTACATTAAAGAAGTCAAAAATTTCTTGTAAATTTGAATATTTTTTTTTCAGTTTGTCGTGTAAACAAAACACATTTTTCTTGCAAAAAATCTCATTTCCTGTGTTTTTTTTTGCTATTCGTAATTCTTTTTTAAGTTTAATTTCGTAAATTATTTCCTTTTCTTTTCGTTTTGTTTCCTTTTTTGCAGCAATAACTCAGTGACGCATACTTTGATTATATTTCAGCTACTAAATCTTGTTTGTTAAAACAATACGTCATTGTAAAAGCGGCCTACTAGATATAAAATTTTAACCTTTAAAAGAACCTAAAAAAGATAAAATGAAACTTAAAATTACAAAAGAAAAACTACAGAAAAGCAGAAACTACTAACAGCAGCATTTTGTAAATAAATATGAAAAATAATTTCCTTATTTAAACAAAATAAAATGAATATGCCTAGTACAACAACATTTTTTTCTTATTTGAAAAGAAAAAATAATTTAATAAAAAAAACACATGAACTTACCAAAATTTATTGATTTTAAATGAGCAACATCAATGGCAACAAGCAAGTTAAAAAAAAACAATTAAAGCGCTGGATTCGGCTGTGGCGATTCTTATATGTCCTTCACATCGGCCATTTTGAAACCCCTAATCTTTTTTTATTTTTATGATTTTTTTTATTTATAAAATATTTCTAACTTTTAAAAAGGGGTGTCGGTACCATATTATAACCCTCTTGAGGTGATTAAGGAAGTTGTGAAGTTTTTACCTAAATTTTTTAACTTTGTATGGCAACCCCTTTTGGGAGTGGTGATAGGGGGCAAGGGGGTAGTTTTTAAGGAAAAAAGAGTAGGAGTCAGTCCTTTACTTCACCTATCTACGGGTACCCTAAAAGCTCTAGGTGGGGATTTATAACAATTTTACCAAATTTTGTATGGGAGCCCTTCTTATGCGATGGAGATGTGGGGTAAGTATGTTTGGGAGGGGAAACTAATGTGCTCGGTAGTAAACTTTATTTCCCTTAGGCCAACTCTAGGGAAGTTTTGGGCGTTTTTACATAATTTTTGTAAATTTTGGTTGGTAACACCCTAAGTAGTGGAAATAGGGGTAAGTATGTTTTTGGAATATATTTGAGAGGAAAAAGTAATGGGGGTCTGTGCTAATATTGATTCTTATAGGGGCGACTCCGGAGAACTTGTAGGGTTTTTACCCTATTTTTTTCAAACTTTGTATATCGACCCTGTTAGGGGGCGAAGGTAGGGTATAAGTGTGTTCACAAAAATATTCGTAAGGAAAAATTAATGGGAGGCGGTCCTATAATGCACATTGTACGGGGCAATTCCGGGCCAGTTGAAGAGATGTTTATGTACAAATTTTAGAAAAATAAGTAGAGGTTGTCTTGGTTTTTGGCTCATATTTCGGTAAGTTATCAAATTATTTTACTGGATTTCAACAGCAGATTGCTTGCGGATATTTCTCAAAGTTTGGGACCTAATACGTTTCTATGTTGCATTGAGGGGCTTCAAAAATCCGATTTCAGCACTAACACGGATCGACGGGCAGACGAACATTGCTGAATCGATTCTCCTATCAATAAGGACAAAGATAATATACACTTTATGGGGTTGCAGATGGGTATTACAGTTTTCGGAGTTATCAGAAGCATCCCTCAAACAATGGATATTTAAAATCAGCAAGATTGGTTTATTACGGACCGAGATATAAGTAAAAGCCTAGGATAACACATTTTTTTAGAACAAATTCAGGTGTATATCCCCATACGTAAATCTTAGAACATATAGCCATTGTTGTCACAGGACGTTGTGAAGATACAAGCTCGGCTAAGAGAAATCTCTCCCTTTAGGAAGAGGCTCTTATTTTGCAAATAGCGGCCAATGTCAAATCTGTCTTTACATTTGTTAGCTAGGCAGATGTGGAGAACAAGGGAACAAGCGATACGTTCCCTAAGAATGCAGAATAATCGTGTCTACTTTTTTGCGTAACAATTCATCTGTGGTGTTGGCGCAGCGTGAATTCCGACTACGCAAACACTGCGTTTTTTAGCCACCAACCTTGAAGAGTATGGGACTACACGAAACGGTGCCAAGAGCGGCCAGCCTTGGAGAGCCCGTTTTGCCGGGAATATAGCTGCTGTTGGCAAGGATGACGAGCTGTTGTCAGAAATATTGACTAGACGCCGTGCCTCGTAATTAGCCATCGGTTGGCCGTCCCTAAGGCAAATTTTGGTCAAAGACCTGCCCTTGTTCCCGTAAAAAGTCCAATCATTGCATCAACTGCTTGCGTGTTGACCGCCCAACGCATTGCAAACAGCATTAGATAACTTCGTTTGGCCCACCTTGTAGGTTTTAATGATACAAATATCATATTATTTTGTTGACAAAACAAGTTTTTCTATCCTACTACGATTTGCAGGAAATATTAAAGATTCCATTAGCCGTAGCCATATAATGATTAAATGTTATCAAAATCTTGGTTATCGAAATAAATAGATGTTCAAAATTATAAACGTTCCAAATAATAATAAATTTTAAATGCTTCCGCCAACCAAATTTGATTACGGGGAAAAACTTTATGACTGTCGTGATCATGTTCAACCATGTTTTTTCTCTGAGTGTAGTAACGTCCGTAAAGTTGTTTTAATTTTGTGGACTTTCTTAAGTATGACAGCTATCAATTTCAAGCCTGCCATAAATATATTTGTATTTCGAAAGCAGCTTGCCTAGATCAGGTGTTTGGATATACAAAAAAGACCAATCTTAATGGTATATAAAATTCGATATAGTCAAATATTGCGCTCTTACTTGTACACAGCTTACTTTGTTTTGAATTTTATATATATTTAATTTGACCTAGGTGGACAATATTTAAAAAAAATATTACACTACTTTCCATATTAAAGTGTTTTTGACAGCGCTTTTTACCTTTACATTAAAATATCTAGAGAAATACTCACACATATAGCAAAAATTGTAACTGGTGATGAAAAATATGGTTTTATATAACATTCTTATACACACATACATACGTAAATATATGCACATTAAAAAGCAACAAGAGAATAGTTCAGAAAAAAAGACTCAAGAGATAAATATGCATCAAAAGAATACATTAAAAGCCGAATGACAAGAATAAAAAGAATTAAACTAACGGTGTACTTGCACCTCCAGGATAAGACTTTTTATCATTTTTCTGCCTTTTGTCAATGTCTTTCTTTTACTTTTTTTGTTAAAAAGACAACAAGGGCATGTAAGACAAACGTAAATATGTATGCACGATGTAGTTTTTAAATAACATTAAAACAAAATATTTACACAATAAAAACCATTACACTTAAGTCAACAAATTTGTTTGGTTGAATTTGTAGCAGAGTATCAAATAATAAATTGCACTTGTATGTTACCTTGAAAATGCAATGTAAAGTATGTATTTACAATGTAAAGGAAAGATATTGGGTTGTAGGATATCAATAACATTTGGAAATCTTTTGCACATTGCGCTGCATCCGCAACCAACACTTTTGACTATATTACATCCAAATATGGACTAAAGTCAAAAGTTTAGAATTCTTATTTCATCCAAAAGTGAATTGGGGGCAATTAGTATTCTCGTAAAAAAACATAACGCCTGAACAAAGATGATTGGATAGATCATATAATAAGAGGTATTTAGGCAAATTTCTTAATATCGAAAAGAGTATGTTTGCTTTCTATTAGGCGTAAATTGTGGGATTAAGTAATCGTCTATCAAGCGGCAGTTCCAGATGTTAATAAAGGAAATTGCATGCAGCATTAAAATAAAAAAAAAATTTCCAATTTTAAACAACAAACCAGTGTCTATTAAAGTGCTGAAACGATGTGTTTGACTTTCTCCAAGTAACTGGCTACATAAATGACACTCCTAAGCATCTGTATATTAGGCCAGTTGTAGCTTGAAATCTCATTAGCGGCCCCACAACCAGGATATGATTAAGTTGACTAATTAGCTGCCAATATTAAATCCTTGTGGTTAATAAAACTTTAAAAAAGATTGCAAAGGCAGATTAATTGCCAACAACTTTGAGTCATATGCTTTTAGAAAAAACTACGAGAGTTTATATAACGCATTTATATCCCTATGGGATAGGAATATTACCAAGAAGAACTTGAAATTTTTTTGAACGCAAGAGGGCTCTTTTTTTGTTCAGATCCCCCTTTAATGTCTGTTTACAGGTCTGTCAATATAGAGAGCTGTTTTGGATAGAATGACTATCTAGTATTAATTTAGTTAGAATTTGTGCTCTTAGAAGACACTCTGGTGATGAAAGGGCAGACAAGCTGGCTAAACCAAAAACTGACCTGCAATACCCTAATAAAAAAACAGTCGCAATTCCCACACATTTTTTAAGTGGCTGATAACAAGGAGAGCAATCAAAATACATGAGAGGAAAAGGGGTTTTAGTCTATTTAAACATCTTTTCCTCCCCCCACCACAAAGAAAAAAAATTTAGAAAAATTTTATATTCAAATTTGAGAATGGAAAAGGTAATTGTTCAGTAAATGGTATTTTAAACTCTTAGTAAATTAATGAAAACAATTTTTTACCATTTTTTATTTTCCGTTAAATTTTATTTTCTTTTAGACCTAAATTAATAGATTTTTTTAGGCAATTAAGAAATTATTATTTCCATTCTACCAAAAATTCTCCACTCTTTTTTCCAATCACAAGTATTGAGAAAGTGGTAGCTATGCACTACCAACACCGCGTATAAGTAATACAAGACATAAACTGCATTCAAAAGATATATAAACTGTTGTTAATCCCGCATTTTTAAGTTATACATCCAATACATTTTATTTACGTAAACACTCTAAGACACACATACACACACATATATACATAATCAATCACAATCACTTTTACATGTGCTTTATTCAAGGATAATGATAGATTAATGGTTACGAAAAAAATCAGAGCTTAATACACAAATATATTTATTTATTTTGGAAAAAATAAGAACATTTATTGCTGCACTATAAATATCAAGGATATTTAATGCTTTGATTGAAGCATCTTGTGCAGTTATTTTCGACATTTCTTTTTAGTTTTCTATTTGAAATTAAGTTGTATTATTTTAATGTAGTTTTAATGATATCTTTTAAATATAAAGAAGTATAGTATGTTGTTGTTATTGTTTCTTGGTGTGTTAACATAATTTAATACTGCTTTATTTTTACCATTTTTACTCTGCTTATTACCAGACTAAAAAGCTGTTTAAGAAAAAAGAAAAGAAACTAATAAATATATCAATTATAAGGAGAAAATTCCTGAAAGATATTTTTAGAGACTTTTGTTTAAAAAGAACTGGCCGTTCGATCTTTATATCTCTTCTATTTCTTAAGAAACAAAATAAAGCAAACAAAAACTTATGTATGAGTAACTTTATTTTTTCTTCTACACCTCCAGAGAAACTTTTCTTACTTAGAAAGTTTCATACTAGACGTTCAAAGAAATCCTGGTTTGCTGATTTAAGCTGTTTTATAAATTTTTGGGATTTCAATTGCAAACGCTCTAAAGCTTAAATGTTCATAAAAAAACGTCAGGACAAATTCATGTGTATTAAATATTAATTAATATCAGAAAACGCGACTAGTCCGTATATGCGAGTATGGAGAAGGACCACTCCAGAAGTAAACCATTTATAGTAAAAAACATGGTCCATTCAACATTATGATGTCCTAGGGCTGGACCACATAACAAATTTTTGTATTACATCGGAGTAGTTTTTTAACTACTTTTTGATACACCATAGAGGCCTGCACTAATTGTAAAATCACGCTAAAATCAATATTTTATGTTTGAAATAAAGTCATTTTAGTTTCAAAAGTCTAGAATAAAGTCTTAATTTTTTAATATCGCATTTAAGATTATATTCTTGCATATTTTTGAAATAATTCATATTGAAAGATAATATTCAAGATTTGGTTTTAAAAATAATCTAAAATTAAGATCACATTCTTAAAATTTAAGAAAAAAAATCCCTACTCTGTATTTCGATTCGAAAGTTTTTCCTTGTCGTTCTTTACAATGGAATAGTTTGACCAACAATAACTTTGTTTTTAGTATATTTTGGTCTTTTGTACTAAAATCTTGTGCTTCCTAAAACTAAAATTGGAAAAAATATTTTTTTTTCTATTTTGGATGCGGAGTCGTAATCAAAATACAGAATAAACCCTATAATCTTAAAAAAAATTTTTTTCAAAATCGAATTTAAGATTGTTTTCATAGTAGAGATCTTTAATCAAGAAGATATTACTTAGTATTTAAATAAGATTCTTGTTTTAAGATTTTTTCCAAGACTGAATTCTTGAAGATAGTCCTATTGGGTTCTTACCAAATCCAATGTTCAAATAAAACAACTTTTTTAATTTATTTTAATTTTTATTTATTTATATATGTATCTTTATTCACATGTATTTTTATGTTAAAAGTATAACGAAAACTCAACGAACCTGTTATATTTACAAGAACATAATTCCATCCATCAGTTTCTTAAAGAAGATTTTTTTTAGCAAAGCGTAGTCTGACAACTGCGTCGCAAGTTCCTCCGGCATGCTAATCACATCATTATTTCCACTTGTTATCGGTAACAAAACCTCACTCGATGGTATTTTTAATTGCTTTTTATATATAAAGAAAATTATGTTATACTTTTCTTCTCAATGTGTCTTTGTTCAGCGTTTTACAATTTATAAACCGCATGTTTCCATTAACGCTAAATTTCGGAGAAAATCAAGAAATAAATCTTAATTTTAGAAATTTGTTCTTAAATTCAAGAACACGATCCTTAATTTGAGAAAAACTTTCTTGATTTTAAGACTGTGTTTTAAAGTTTCAGATCACTTTCATTAATTTTAAAAACGATCTTAAAATTGAGATAGTATTTTTGATTTTAGAATTCATATTAAAAGTCAAGAGTTTATGCTTGAATTCGAGATTTTCGGTCTTACTGGCCAAAGTTCAAGATTGACATCGGAAGATATTTGCAATCTACATTCAAGAATTTTGTTCTTAAATCTAAATTACCATTTTCCTCATAGTGTAGTTTTACAACTACCACAACTCAATATGTTATCGCTAAAACATTTTTGACCATGTTGTAACTAGTATATTTGAGGTACAATGGACCATGCAGCGCTAGTGCTTATGGCCACAGGAACAATAATACGGACCTTAAAAACAATTGGGGAAAAATTTTCGTTCGAAATAATATTTTTAAAGGTACGGTTTGATATGCCAAATATTCTCCTTTATTTATTGAGATAACTAACTTAAACATTATAAGAATAATTATCGGTTTGTTTCTTTTCGTTTATTTTAGCGTATCGTTATAAAGAACTTATTTAAGGGCTAACAATATGAACCAATTTTTTGCTTAAATTAGTGATCATGCTTTTTTGGGTAAGTATTTGGCATATCTGATTGTAGCCTGAGGCAAAAAGAATATTTATTTTTAACATGAGACAATACGACAGATAACATATCTTATGAAGAAGCTAAATACATTTTGTAATCGTCACCTAAAATCAAAAGGAGTATCTTACATTTAAAAAAGATTTAGAGTAGGTAAAAAAAGTTAATTAAGGGTTAATTCAAATTAATTACTTATATATTATTTAAAAATCAACACAAGGGTGAAAAAACTTTGAGCTACATTTTTCATAGTTTTATAACAGAAAGATTTCTTTCGAAACTTTTTCTTCCGCGTTTTACTCTATAAAAATAAGAATTACACCTGTCTTGACTTTTGCTAATATCATGGTCATGTAAAAAAAATTAAAATTAAGTTATGAAATCATCAAACACTCTTTAATTTAGTTCAATAATTACTTAAAACTAGAACATATTAAATTCAAATAAGAAAAAACATCACAAGTAAATAACAATTAAATTTTTGCAAAACCATCACATCCAATGATTCGTAATGGTCTACCAGATTCGTTTGAATGTGGGTTCCCTCAACAAGCAAATAGACAAAAGAATAAAAAAACTCAAACATGCTTTAGAATTAAAATTTTTTTCTTGTAATTTAGATTTTATTGTTTAATTTTGCTGTTTTTAAATTTAATTTTTCTGGTTTTTAATTTCAGTAAAAGTGGTTATTTTATGGTTTTGAAAGCAGTTTTTGACCCATTTGTTGGTTGCAGCTGTTGTTGTAGAAACAGCGAAGTATTGTTTAATTATAGCCAGGGATGGAAATTTATGTGCAAAATTACATGATTTAGTGTACTAAGTGTAATTTGAAAATTTTTGTTTGGTAAAACCGATACAATTTAAAAAGTATTGGAAATTGTACTCATAATCTTACAGAAGTCTTTTTGTACTTGTTTTAGGGTCGTTCTGTTCATATTTTTATACAGCTCACTCTAGTGAAGTTCATTAGGGTCTTTATTTGTTTCTAACTGTAACTGACGATTCTCTGAATAATTTGTATTTAACTTCTCGCACCTAAAAATTGTCCAACTTTTGATTTATTTTGATACAATCAGGTTTACAAACGTTTAAATAAGTGTGATTATATTGCACTTATTGAACCTTAATTTATTTTGAGCCGGACTAAATATTTTTCTATTGCTTGGACTGTTAATGTTTGAATTTCCATAAAAATATATAAATAAAAGTATGATGTTTAATATAATTTTTTTGGAAAATTTTTTTTCACAATTTCCCATCCGCGTCAATAACAATCACTATATTTAAATTTATAATATTTGAAATTAACAGATGTACTACAGCTGTATTAATAAATAATTTATTTATTTATATTTTTTAATTTATAACTCTCTTGATATTATTGAAATTCTTTTTTTGAATATCAGTTCATTTGTAATAATTACAGTTTATGTATCGCCTGTTAAACTTTACAGTGCGATTACATACGTTCGTACAGATAAAAATTACTTTAAGGCGTTTCAATAAAATTATTTTTTTCATCTAACAATTTTCTTAAATTTTTTTATGCTTCAAATTATTTTAAAATAAACCAAATGAAGAGGTTAATTTGAAACTTTTTTCCAGGGTTTTATTGAGATTTGGGTAAAGAATTTTTTTAAATGTGAAACATCCTTATACACGATTGAATACAAAAGGCTGGAAAATACAGTGGCTAACAAAAAACTCAGGTGTCCAAAAATTATATCTAGAGCTTTAAAAGCTTACAAGGTTCTTAAAATTATTTGCATTTTTTTAAACTTATATTGCCGTCGCTGCTCTCAACAATCCTTATCACAATGGAAGAGCTCTGGTAGGTTTGAATAACTTATTAGCACTTACATACTTCTTCATGCTTTTAGTTTTTTGTTGAACTTTTTTTGTGGAAAATCTTAAACTACTGCTACAACTCAGTCTTCGTTACAACAAAAAATTTAGCCTGCATGTGGCCTTATCCAGGACAAACATTTTGTCATTGCTTGGACCTATGCTTGTAGGACTATTTTATGACCATTAAGGTGGAGGTAGCTCCAACAGTATAACAAAATACTTCCTTGGGCATTCACCTCACAGTTCTATTAAATCAGGACCATCGATTCAATTAGGTTACGAACGGCTGAGCTGGATGATCCAAAAACCCCACATAGACTGTTTGAGCCCTTAGTGTTACCAGACGAGAAAAATCAGTAACCTGTTTAACTAAAAATGCCAGAAGCCTTCTCTTACCAGCCCTTAAATATTTCCTCCAGGGTTTGAAAAGAAAAATACCCTAGGCACAGGTTAAGAGTTTTAAGTGACACCTTCCCGAAGGGAAATAATTCACGGTGCTCTTAGCACTTAGTGGAAACTTTGCGTCCACCAGCGCCCCCAGAATTGCTTAACAGACTACCCAGGTAGCAATTCTCTGCCATGACACTTTGCAAGCCATAACAGACCTCTTGCTGAGGAGTCGGGCTTTCTAAGCCCAAATCGCGTCTCTTGTTTGATCTTGTCATTTCCAATCAAAACAGTACTCAACCTTAAGCAAGAAAAATTATGATTATCATGTCTCACCCAACAAATGTGACACTCAGCTCTGTTTAAAGGATTTTTTCTGATCTTTCCAAATCAATTTCTCTACTTTCATCCACGCTTCATAATCTTTTCACCTCCAGCCAGTACCGAAACACGCACATGCTTCAACATGCCAATTCTGGCCTTTTCTGGCACTACTCTAACGGGATCTTATTTCAGTTCCTAGGGTCCCCAGCCGTAACCGGTTTCCCTATTCACCTACTTCCAAACACACTTACACTTTTTCAGCTATTAGACTACTTTATCAGATGCTCATGTGTCTGTGTAGACCCGCCAGAACTAGAGACTCTATCTTGAAAACCTTAAATTCACATAAAACCGCTTACGCGATCGATTTGGGGCCCGTACAAGACCGACCCTTAGTTGCCCTGCTTGGGGATAACCACAGCCACCACATGAACTCCCGAAGGATACCTCACCATTAATCAGTTCATGCACTGGTAAGCACATGGGGCCAACTGGTTGCCGTGGTACCAGATAGGACTCTGGTCAGCCTCAAAAATTTACTTCCGTATAATTCCTACCAATTTCTATTCAGCCCAGATAAGGTATTGGTACCCTAAAAAACCTTGTATTGCTGTGACACATATTGGTGATGTGCATGCTACAGCGTCAACAAGGACAACCTACCTCAAGCCAGACTAGTTAGTAAATAACCACTGATTCATATAAGCCCAAAACAAATTGTTTTCAATTTAGCCATGTCTGTAATCCTCCCAGTAAACTGGAAGTTGCCCGGTTGATACCACGAGGAGGTAGACCTTGGCATTTGCGCTGATGAAAGGTTGCCCGAGGGCCCTCCTCTTCCATCATATAACTTATCAGCCCTAGACAATTTGTTTTGGGGCACACGAGCAGTGAGCAGTAATACAGAGTATCAGTTTCTTTATCCCTGCTCTTTTGGCATGAACCGCTGTGCAACAGTGACCTTTTTTATTGTCAATAGTAAGAGCGATTCTTTTGCAAGAACAAAAAAACGACTTCATCTTCAGGACAACAGGTCTCCACAAAATCCTATAGACTCAACATGAAGTAGCATTCACCAGGAGCTATGTGATGTTGCCCCTCACCGCAAGGTCTTTACCCTCATTAAAGGACTAAAATTGAGCACGAATGTTCAATGCTCTTTCCATTGGCAAAAGAACCTCTTGCTTTGACAGCTCGCCTGACACCTCGTTCTCCTTAATACGACTGTGTCCACGAACCCAGTAGATGTGCACTTGCCTCATGACACACAATCAACAAGTGGATTTTTTGCAAGCTTTAGGAATTAAGGAGCTGGTACGGTTTGCAGAGGTTGCCCATATCACTGCCTGACTATTAATAAATATGTTCAACTGTCGATCTAGTACAAGCACAGCTCAGTTAACCTTGTCTTCGTATTAAGCTATACGGTCGGTCAACTATATTGTCTCTGTGTGACCGAATATAAGTACCAATCGTCTCAGAAACATGATAAGGATAAGAATTTTTGCTTTCATCAGTTTATTCCTCGTAGTGTACCCAGGGATTTAATAGGCTGCACATTAATAATTGTGTCCAATGAACTTTTGGAAGTCGTTCTGGTAGCTCTACGCTAGACATGGGATATTAATGTTACACGTGTAGCCAGGTGATACACACAATTCTACAGAAGAGAAGACTATTAGGGATCTTGTTGCTCTTCTGCGTAGCCTGTGTGCAGAGTTTTTTTGTTAAGGCGCAGCTTTAAGCCTTAAACTCCATTACACAATGTTGAACATTAAGAAGATTTTACTGATCTTTTTTCTAGGTGGTACTTTAAATTGAGTTTAGGTTCAATGTTTTCTCCAGATATTTAATCCACGTATCCTAATAAACGAATCCAAAAAATATTCTCGTGATTAAACACAATTTTTCCTTTCCAGCTAAAAAAACAGATTTTAGCTTTGTCCAAGTTTAGTTTTAGTTATTTTGGCTGTTGCCAAATATTAAGAATTTTAATCCACCTATCCTTAAAGATAATCCGGATCTTTTCCCACAAAAAGTAAAACCACCCTCGTATTAAGCTGCTTTGAATTTTTGGCCAGTCAGATCTTTAGTGAACCGTGTTTTGTAACAATAAATAAAAGTGTTAACAAAAAAACTCAACTTAAAAATTTGTGGTCAAAATTTTGCTTCCAGTTATATTCCTCACTGTAGCTGTATCATTGATTTAACATATACATATGCATACACTGTATGTTTAAATTTGTGGTTGATGTCATCAAGGATTATAATAATGATGAGAATATTTTATGATTATTTTTGCTTTCTTCTTTGGAATAATGTGCTAAATGTTTGAATAATCAATGAACATGTTTTGTGTCGTAAAGTTTATTGCAAAATGTTAAAATATTAATAAAATGCTCATAAATTGTTTTTAAATTTATTATTAAATCAATTTTAAAATAAACGCTATAAATAAATTTTATACAAATGTGTTAAAAAATTTATGAATGTGGGATCAGGTGTTGTTCAAAATTTGAATTTAAATTTGAAGTTAAATATTTATTTCTAAAGCACTGAGTGTGGGCTTAAGGATATTTAAAATATTTTTTTAAATTTTTGAGTTTATAAGAAAAAGGTTTGCTAGAAATTCATTTGATTCAATCTCAATTTGAAGTAGAAAGTATTTAAATTTAATTCCTTAAGTTTTTTCTTCTGTGTACTTACAATAACCTCACAGTCCTTACTTATTGGTTAAAAAAATATTTTTTCTTCTGGCACATTTTTGTGTTAAATTTTTTTACTTGCACTCTTGCAAAAACAGTTAAAAAGAGTCAAAGATTTTCAACTTCCAAAACTTAGTCACACAGACAAACAGAAAAAAATCAAAAACACAAGAATTTTCTGTTTAAAACCAAAACGTAAAATTTTTACATATTTTGTAACAACTTTCACAAGAAATGAAGTGGCAGAAATGAAATTCACCACAACTTTTAGTTAAAAAAAAACTTTTTTAATGCAGCAATAACAAAAACAGCAACAAGAAAAGGAGCACAACTGCACAATAATTTCAAAGTAATTTAAAATACTCTTCTTATAACCCGAAGGCTTTATTTAATGTATTTTTGGAAAACCAGACTGAAAGGCGAGCGGGAGGACCTTGCAGAAAAGAAAGTTTTGTAGTTTTAAGTATTTAAAACTACTTAAAATGGTTTTATAACGCATCGTATTTTTAAAACATTTTCAAGAGATTTAGTTTATTTCAAATGGCATTAGTTATTGTTATTCAAAAGATAAAAATTTTAGTTAAAGGGCATGTAAGTAGAGTTAAGGCAAAAGGGTTAAGTTTATATATTTGTAAGTAGAAACAAATAAAATATTTCAAAGCAAGATTTAATACAATAAAAAATATACAAAGTTTTAATATTATACTGAAAAGATTATATACCAAGATTGTAGAGAAAGCTTAAGATAATTTTTTCAACATGTTTTGGTACAAAAGGCTACTCAAAACCAAAGGATCTATTGCTTTTTTGCTGAAAAAGACTGATTGACTGATCCTCATCTAAAGGATAATATTGGTTTATACACTGTAATTGAGGGTCAAGATGATTTTTTCTTTAGGGGTAAATCTGTTGCTGGTGGCATCCCTGACTATAGAAAAAGTCTTTATTGATGAAAAAATAGAGACGGCCGATTATTTTTTTGGGGACCTATTAGTTAAAAAGGTCTAATTTAGATAAACAAACTTTATGATTAAGAGCAGGGTTCTAGACTAGGAGACATAAATTGTTGGAAAATAAGGACCCATGGGAACCACAAACAGGGCTCTTAACCTCTGTATTGGTTTTGTAATGTAAACGATATATTAAGGAAATTTTATGCCAAAGGAGATCAGCGAACATTTTGTTTCGATGGACAGGCAACCATTACAATTAATCTCAGGTTCATTTTCTATATGACATTATGGAAACGGGCCTTGACGTCTATTAGGGTTGCCAAAATTCAAAAAGATCTGGGGCCTGTAGTTTAAGATGGTAAAATGTGTCACCACAATGACTACCAGACCCGTTCTTGCATATGGGTGAAATACGTGCAAGATTCAATTGATATCACTGGTGCGATTCACACTTTAAGCACAACGCAAGCAGATCTGGAAGTCGTTCTGCACACATAAACTATTAATTACTGGGTATCGGCAGAGATAATAATATAAGTCAGGATAAGGAACGCTATTAAAGCTCCTTTTTATGCCCTTGCCAACTTGCATTACTTTGGGCGTTATTACGTACAAGGAAATTCAAAGCGCAGTGATGATAAAAAGACCCCTTGACGTACGCCGTCTTCAATTGTTGTTGGTTTCTCAATTTACCTTCGTTTAGGATTCTGTAACTTGCTTGGTCCTATAAAAACTTTATAAGCAAATGAGTTTCAACGGGATGATTTTGCAGTGCTTCTTTTATGAGTGAACACTGCAACCTTATTAAAAGTCGTAAGTCAATGTAAACTTGTCATGTTAAGCATTGTTTTTTAACTAATGGCATGTTATCTATACTCCACCTTGAGTTGACCCCCTCATGTTTTTGCAGAATTCAAGGACGGTTTGATATTGTTTGTGGCTCTTATATCCAAGACATAACTAAGCATTGGTAAATTGTGTAAAAAATGTATAATTTTTCAGTTTGCTTTCTGTTATTTGGTTACAAACTTCAACCACACATTTGCAGCGAGAACATGGTGATTACCTCCAAAATTAAAAAAAAATCACGAAACTTTCTGGACACAATTTAGAAAGCAAATTTATATATAGCGTTTGTGTCAGAGACTCCCACAATACTTTATGACTTATGGTTGTAGATTATTGGAAACCCACATTCCGAGAAACAATTTTCTTTTTTCGGTTTTCCCTCCAATTGCTTAAATACCCAGTATTCGCCTCGATTTGACTTTTTCGCACTGATTTTAGCAACAAAATTTCCCGACATCACCAATATATCAACCTGGTTTGCTGTTAGGACATCAATATTCGGAGTTTTAAGGAATTCTTCATTAGAACTTCTTTCAGCCACATTAGCAAATGTGAGATTTTGAGCACGAGATTATAACATACTTCATACTACTCTATTGAAGTATGGTTTCCAGATAGGGAGGGTGCCACATACTTGCTTTAGCAAGAGGGAGCCCATCCCTTTTGTTTTTTTAAGACTTTTAGCTTGCCAGAATATTAGAGAGTGCACTCATTAAACCGGGTGATTTTTTTTTCCATCAGGGCATTTCTTTTGCAAAATAAAAGTGTCCATATGCTTATTTTATGTGTCTATGTATTATTGCTTTCATGCCAAAACTTGTCAATCAAATTCAGTTATCGTTGGTTTAAGGATGGGCAGTTAATGCTTTCCTTGCACGTATGTGGCTTTGTTAGCGCTTAAAAGGAACACTTATTTCTCAGTGCACAATGGGCATAAATGGTTTCCTATTAGTCTACTTTAATAATCACTCTAACATATGTATCAATAAAAATTAAGCAAAACGTTAAAATTTTGCATAAATAAAGGCTGCAATATATTTAGCTTTTGAGTGATTTTTTTTAAGACAAGCAAGAAAATAGTATAAAAGTTATAAAATCTGAAAGAGGAAAGAATATCTTTTTAATTATCATTTACATATATTTTTGCTATTTGTTAATTTGGTGCTACGGTATACAATTATGGGGCACTGCTTCCGCCTCCAACATAAAAAAAATACAACGTCGTCAAAATAAAATCCTAAGATTGATAACTGGTGCTCCTTGGTATGTTAAAACAGCAACATCCACAAAGATCTGAAAGTTCCACTAGTTAAATGCGAAATTTTTAATTATGTGGACAAGTATTTAAACAAGCTGGAAATACATCCAAATCCGCTCGCTCGAAACATTTTGCAACATAGTCGCCACACTCGTCTGAAAAGGAGGGATACCATTGCGCTTAGATGAAATTATTTATTTCCTTATGATAACTTAAATTTTAGTCTGGCACTGGCCGGACTAATATTAAATATATAGCCCTAAGATTTGAATACTTATTGTTAGTTCGCCAAAAGCAGAGATTCAATAATAAAAAATATGAAGAAAAAAAAAAAAATTTTGTTAATTTTTAATATTTTTTTATTTAGGTTTATATGATTACTTTTAAATTTCTAGAGTCTGGGTGTAGCAGGCAATAACTCTTGTCCAACCCAAATTTCGCCTTCATGCTTTTCTGACATATTAGGGCGACGATAACGCATTTATCCACCTTAAAATATTTTTTATATTTTGGGTTAAAATTGCATGTATTTTTGCATTACTTGTTCTGTAAATTTTTTATTTTGTTTTTCTAAGAACTAAGGTAACACCTTAAGCTTAAGATTAAATAATTTATTTTAAGGACCAACAATCAAAATAAAATTGTAAACTAAAACACTGTTCCTTGAGATAACCCCTTTCATCCTGGCTACATTCATAAAATTCAATTTCTTGTAAATGTTTTTCCTACAAATAAAATCCTTTTTTTTAATACTCGATTGAAATAAAATTATATTTAAATCATTTAACACATAAAAAAATTTTTAACACTAAAAAAGAAAACTTTAAGTTGCTTAAGAAATTTTATGGTTCAATGCCTGTAGCTACTTAAGAGATTTTGATTATGCGACGACTATAATACTTAATCACCAATAGTTTAAATGGGTTAAACTTTTGTCTATTGAAATATGTTCATACTCAGACCATTCAAGTGTTTGTCCTCTCCTATCAATATACAGTACCGTGCAGTACGTTAGTGACTTTTTAACATGTAAATGTGTTTTACCTTATGAAACTGAATATTTTTAAAAATAAAGCTCTTTCACTAGTTTTTACATGCAAAAAGTATTTTATTGCATGATCCTAATGGGATCTTGTTATAATCAAGACCTCTTATAAATTTACTTGACTTTGTTTAGGCTATTTCAAAATCATTAAAAAGAAATTGTATATTTTTTTGAAATGTTTTACGTTGCTTAGTATTGACTCAAGACTTGGAAAAATTTTCATCAGTCTTAGTTCATGTATTTCAAGTAAAAATATTAAAATAAAAAACAAATGGAAGATCTTATTTGGAAAATTTTGAACAATTCATAGTTTAAACTACTTTTTTTTTGGTATATATGCTACAAAGTTAAAGTCGTCTTAGTAGTTTAGAATAATTAAAAAAATTTTGCTTAAAAATTGCACGGTACTGTTCTACTTTCTGCCAAGAAATTTTGAGATAAATTAAAAAAAAATATTTTAAAATCTCTTTCCTTCCGCTGACATTCTTTGTTTGATGCAAACAAAACAAATCACTTTTAAAACTTTTAATAAAGAACACACAGACAAACACACCCAAAGTCATACGAAAAATTTTTTGGAAAAGGAAAAGAAATTTTTATCAGCTTCAATTCTTAAAATTCTCATTATTATTTCCTAAAGCTGAAACTAAGAAAAAGGAATAACTTTTTTAAAAAAAGTAAAGAAATGTATGTTAACGCACTGTAATAACATGCACTTCCAACGACCTGTAATAACTCAGAAAAGAAAGCAAAACCACAAACAGAAGAGAACAACAATAACAAGTTTGTAATCATCAATAAGATTAAAAAAAGTGTAGAAACTAAAGTTGGCACAACGAACAGATTAACATTTTTGAGGGCACTACTACCCAGTTAGCCAAAGCGTTTGGGGCGACTTATTTTAACAAAAATATAGACAAAAAATTAAAAAAAGACATGATAAGCTATAATATCCTTGATATTCCTCCTTTACGAGAATAACTTTAATTTTTATAAAATTTTGTTCTTTTCGTGTAAGTTCAACAGTTAAAAATTAATTCAAGATAAAGTCTTACACTTTGCTTAAACAATAGAAATAATGATTTGTTGAGTTTTCTTTGAGAGATATTAATTTTAAAATGTTGGTGTTATACCAAATAACATCCTTTGTAACGTCCTTTTTGAGAAACAATTTATTATAGATTTTACAGTCACTTCATTTACACCATACGATTAAAAATGGAATACAATTCTCATATATGGGCAGGTGCACATTTTATTTTGAAGCTTCTTGACCGCATATAGGAACGGGCGAAGGTATTCATCGGTGACATTGTGGGTGTGTTTCGCTTAACTATCGATGCTATAATAGAATGTGCTACAAAGGATTCAGGGAACTTGTTTCTGAAACCCCTTTTTTTTTGAGTGATACACGTCTTTCAAGAAGATAATTTCATTTATTTGGGTTATTTTAAAAATCAAAGCTGCTCTAACGCTGCTTTAATGTAGTTTTTGAACATCAATTTTCCAACAGGGTACTTGCAGCAACAACTTTTATATCCTGTCAGTAAATATGATGAATTTTCTAGGTTCGATTACGAAAAGAAAAAAAATTAACTTGCAAATGTAAAATAGGAGAAAGAAAGTGAGCAAACTTGGATTTTTGCCAAATTTTGTTAATGAAAATAATAATTTACATTTGCTTATAAAGGAAACTTACTTCTACCAAAAGCATGTTGAAGCAGATTTTTTAACAAATTATTTACTAAGAAAACTATTTATCAAAGAAATTAAAGTACAATCTTTTTAATATAAAAATTTTAGGTCAAAAGTGTAAGATTTTGTTATTAGTAAAGGCCTTACAAAAATTATTTTTAGAAACGAACAAGCAATAGTCAGTCAAGCTCGAATATTTTTTAACCCTCAGTCGAACTCTTTTTATTTAACGCAAGTAGAACCATTTGTTAAAAATAAGAGGGGTTAATACGAGTTTTAGATGTTGGGCTTAAGAATATGGAACCCATAGTATATTATATCAAGAGCTTTAAATAATTTATTGAATCACTTCTGGGCAAAAACAATTGATTTAAGTTTCTATCTTTATTAGCAGCAAAAAGTACCCAAAAAGTACTTTTGTACCCCTGCTGGTTCTTTTCTAACGTATTTCAGATAAAGTTGCTTATATTATTGTCTTAAAATTCCCAAACAGACCTTAGCAGCATTAAAATAAAGTTATTACCCTGTCTTTCCCCTATTCCACTGTCATGTTATGTTCAGGCTTTCAAACGCAATTTTAATTTTGTTTCTATTTTAATTGATTTAAAACCTACCTAAAGCACATAAAAATTTCGAATATATATATTTTTTATTTTCTATCATTTGTTTTACTCTTTAGGATCAAAATTTTTAAAACCTGTCAGGACATGTCTCTTAAGAAGTAACAAAGTGGAGCTTAGCAAAATCAAAAAAGTGCTTTTTTACCACTTAGGTTCAAAAATTGTAAAAAAAGTCTAAGACACCAATCCGTTTATTTTTTTTAAGTTAATTACGGCTCTCCCTGAGCCAGAAGTTAAGAAGCAAGCAATCGGGTTTCCCCTATTTGCTTTTAAATAAATCTACAAGTCCGTAGAGATACTTGCAGCCCGAATTTTAAATCTTTTATCTTACAGGTTTTGTCTGGGGCTGTACAAAGATAAATTAGTCATTAAGTCAGCAAATCTATTCAATTAAAAATTGTTTAAATGAAATTTTAGCAAAAATTAATTTTTCAAAATATTAAATATCAAAAAGTTTTAAGGAAATTATTATAAATTATTCCAAATATTAATACACTACTCTTATTTAATGGTATACGTCTCTTTAATTTTAGCCAAAAATGACTTTGTTAAATTTATTTATGATTGTTTTTCTTCTTCTTCATCTCCACTTTATTCCTTAACGTATCTTGCTGTTTATCTTATCTCTTAAATTCTTCCACACATAAACTAAATGAACCACATAAAGTCCTTATGATTATTAACTTAAAAATTGACCCGTATTATAAAAAATAATCTAAACAAATACTCACTTAGTATAAAAACGCACACACACTGTCACAGGATTAAAATAGATAAATTGAAACGACAAAACAATAATAAGAAAAAACCAAATATTTTCATAAACAAGATGCATGTTGGAACTTACTCTAATACATGGAGCACAATACAATCGAACAATAAGAACGAAATCGTTGACATCAATAAAAGAAACTCTGACCACAAATAAAGAAAAAAAAACAACAAAAATCGAAAAGCATCTTAATACAAACAAAAAAAAAAACAAAAACAAAATTGTAACTTGTTTAACACACAATGAGAAGAGATTTGTTATGACATTCGTATCTCTTTCGATATGTGTTTTTTCTAGGATGTGTGATTGTGCTATTTTTGTGCTAAGTTCATTCGAACAAATTATTTCCAAGTCACTGAATTAAATTATATGGAATTTATTTGTTTTTCTAATATATATTTTTTTAAATTAGCTGTGGAAAAATTAGCAGGAGCAGATCATTGTGTTAATGACCAGGGTGTTAAAATAAAAGGCCTTAGAGTTAAAAAGAAATTGGGAATGAAAGTTAAGCTGTGGCGTTATATCAACGACTA
This sequence comes from Melanophora roralis, assembly GCA_963583895.1. Lineage (NCBI taxonomy): Eukaryota > Metazoa > Arthropoda > Insecta > Diptera > Rhinophoridae > Melanophora > Melanophora roralis. Next base: position 118,276,520 of record OY757187.1, read on the forward strand.
TATACTTAATTTACATAACAATTTATAAACTGTTTGTTTATTAATAGTTTTGTCTAAGCCTTGCGGAAAATGTGGGTCAATTGGTCGGCGAACTCGTCCTACTACGGGTACAAAGCATGAATTGAACAAAAGTTGTTGGTCGTGATCGGTTAAAAAGGCACACATCAAGTAACTGTTTAAAAGGTGTTAAAGAAGTTTAGGAAAAAATTGAAAACCTCGTTCCTACACATAAACATACATGTGCTTATATATACACACACACACACGCGTAAATACAATTAAATTAGCTTGAACAGGATCTTAAAGAATTAATGTAAACGTTGCTTTTACAGGATTGGCCTCTAACCCGTTCTGAGGTATTAGTTTTGAACCAATTGTCCCCTCCAATGACAACTCAATGTAAAAGTGACACCTTCCCTTCCTATAAAGTGCAAGAACAAGAACCAGTCCCTACCCTAAGAAACCGTTGACGTCAGTGGTCTCATACCAATTCATCTCTCCATAGGGTAAAGCACGACTTGCTTTAGAAAAACCAATTTTTTTATTTATTCATCGTGTTTTTTTTGTGACAAACCTTTTGCAACCTTGTTCAAAGATGAGGTATTTTGAAAAGTCACAAGTCCCTGATTCGCTATTCTCTTAAGTACAGCCGAAAGTTAGGTAAACCCAAGTAAGGCCGCCCATATATTATTTTCTGGTGGCAGCTACGCCATTCAGTAGCCATATTGTCAACGAAAGAAAGTGGGGCCCCTTAAGTTAAGTAAAGCTCTACATTTTTCCCTTTTTTATAAATTTTTTACATTAATACGTTATCCTGAAAACTTTTACTTCTTGTTGTGTGCATCTTACTAACATATTAGTTTAAATGTATATTCCTTGTTATTGTTAAGACTTTTTTTCTTCTTTATTTGCTGTAATATAAGAATTCTCAAGATATTTTGATATATTGTTTTTGTATTGTCATTTACAAGACGTCGGTGGATGTCAATTTTATGCTCTAAAAAAGTTTAGAAGTAAATTTTAAAAAAATTAATTAAGACGAACTAAAAACTCGCTTTAAATTATTTAAAAAAAAAACTGTTCTTATATTTTAATGACATTTAATGTGCCTTTACTAGTTATCCACATTTAAAATATATTTTATTGCAGATTTTGAGGCTTCAGGTGATTGTTCTGGTAGGAATGAGAGTCGTTGAATTAACAGCAAGGTGTGAGAAAAATAAAGAGTATGTGACAATGCACGTGAACAGTAAGACCGCGCTTGAAGGTTTAAAGAAACACTTCATCAAGTCTAGACTTGTAGACTATTGTAACTCTGATCTCAAGTTGATTACTGCTGCACTCGTTCTTGGGCTCTGTTAAGGGCTGGGTTAGCAATAATGTGGGGATTATCTGGGGTATGGAGCAGGTTGGCTACCAAAAGGTTTCATTTAAGGCTTGAGGGTAATATAAACTTAAAATAATAAGAACACACCTGAAAGGGACAGAACTGATTGCAATGTTTTAAAGTATATGTAGCTTAGGCTCTATACAAAAGGTACCATTATGCTTCCCAGGAATATATGGTAATTCAGGGTACATATTTAAAACTCCCACATGCCAGTTCGAAGTAAGACTGTGATCAATAAATGGCAAAGAAATTTCTGAGAGTTTCCCAGGTTAAACAAGGGTGATAATTAAAAAAAACCCTTCTGACACTACTTAAGGCTGTAGATCCGCCACCAGGGGTTAATAGGTGAGAACTTCAACAATGGGCTTGATGAAGCCTTACATTGTTGGCGGCTAAAAAATATTAGATTCATCATCTAAGAGGCAAAAGGTAGCTTTGCACAGGCTTTTTTCCCTGACCATGGATAGACGGGCACTATCTGTTTCTATTCGCTCCCTTTTTTGTTGATTAAGACAATTTTGTCATTCTACTTAAATAGTCTTGCTTTTTTTACTTTGTTTCATTTAACTGAAGGGGCCTCCAAAATCTATGAGGATAGTAAAAATATGTTTAAAAAAATTTTATAGCTCTTGTTATTAATATAAGGAGCATAAGGCTTTATTAGGTTATGATTATCAACTGGATTAGGACTAGCAGTCGGAATCCAATCCCACAACACAGCTTCAAAGCTCCCCTCCAACCACAAAAAAAAATATGAGGAACATAAAGAAAGGGGGGATCATCATACCCCAATTACAAATTTTTCACTCCAAGTATCTAGCGCGCTCAGAATTTGTTGTAAGACTATCTGAACGTTTTCATGCAGAGCCCATGATTTCTTGTGACTGCAGTAACAGCTGATTTGTATATCTTCAAAACTTTTCCATACTCCGAAAGTTTTATTTTGCTTCTTTATTTAAAAGCAATTCAGGTCACAAGTGAATAATTTCACAAGAAAGGCAAATATTATTCAAACCACCCAAAATATTTTAGAAGACATGGAACTGGCGGCAAGGCCCCGTTATTTTCATTTCTAAATTTAATCAAAGTTTTAACAATAATTAGAAGCTACTCATGTAGCATTTTTGACATATTTATGAGCAACTGAACTTACTTAAATGCAGGGTTGGGAGGCATCGCATGAAATAAAGCCAAAATATAACTTTAAAACGATTTAGCGTGTCTGCGGTGCTGTTTGAATGCGACAAGCAGTGGATTTTCTGCAGTTACCTGAAGCATATGGAATCGAATGTGAAAAATGGCCAGCCATGTTTCCACGCAGTGGAGATAACGCTCTGATTTTGAAGTCTGATCAGAATTTTGCAAAAAATTTTCATCGAACGCAAGTGACTCGTTTGAAGTAAGCACTGCTCAGACCCTTTCAGAAAATGTGACCAAAAGTGAAGCCGATACATTTTCACCACGATAAGGAAAACCTTTGTTTTATATAGTTGGGAAACTTTGCTTGAGTTCCCTTACAGTTTAGATTTCTCCCATACGATGCAGAAACAGGGTGTCAGAAGATAAGCAATTGTTTTGGCTATGAATCTAGACAGACTTGCTTACACATAACCACTATTCAAACTGTTGATAGTGTAGGGTATTAATGCTTTAACTTTGAATGTCAAACAAGCAAATGAATGACATAAACGAAATGACAACTAAAACATTTACAAAAAAAGCAGAAGAAAAAATAACATAAGGAATATTAAAAACTCTTGTACTATTTACGCTTCTTCTCTTTCTTTTTTCGTCAGGGCAAAGACAAAAATATATTTTAGGACCATTTAAGCGTGTTCAATATCCAATTTTTTTTTTGAAGTAAGAAGAAGTGGGTGCAAAACGTTAAAAAGTGTCAAAGATGTTAAACATCTAGACAATTAGGTTTCCAAAGAATTTAATTTTTCTTTTGTGTTGCAGTTTTTTTTGGCAAAACTTTAAATTAAAAAATTTTATGATATAAGTTTTACTTTCTTTAATTTCTAATACTATCTGTGAACTTAAAAAAATAAAAAAGTTTTGTTAAAAAATTTATTTAAGGAATTTTTCTGTCCAGTTCGAGTTGCTTTATAAAAAAACTTTTACCTTTTTATACTTTTTAGTGGAAGCAGTGTCAGCCCCAACTTTTTGTTTAGCCATTTACACAACTTTTGAAATTCTTTTATATTTTTTGCGTCCATTTATTTTTTTGTAATTAATTTTATTCAAGTTTGTTGCTAAATAACAAAAGTTGTTATTTATCTTCTTAACATTTAACTGACAGTAATTCAAAATAGAAATATGTGAAACGTGAGCTGTCAATAACCAAAAATTAAAAAGTTGATGGCCTTATTGGGGTGAAAATAATTAAGTTTAAAATACACAAGAGTTTTATATAATTAAAGGATAAAAGTTAAAAGGAAATTAGTTTCTTAGCAAGTGGGATTAATTAGTTAACAAAATAAAATAAAATAAAATAAAATAAAATAAAATAAAATAAAATAAAATAAAATAAAATAAAATAAAATAAAATAAAATAAAATAAAATAAAATAAAATAAAATAAAATAAAATAAAATAAAATAAAATAAAATAAAATAAAATAAAATAAAATAAAATAAAATAAAATAAAATAAAATAAAATAAAATAAAATAAAATAAAATAAAATAAAATAAAATAAAATAAAATAAAATAAAATAAAATAAAATAAAATAAAATAAAATAAAATAAAATAAAATAAAATAAAATAAAATAAAATAAAATAAAATAAAATAAAATAAAATAAAATAAAATAAAATAAAATAAAATAAAATAAAATAAAATAAAATAAAATAAAATAAAATAAAATAAAATAAAATAAAATAAAATAAAATAAAATAAAATAAAATAAAATAAAATAAAATAAAATAAAATAAAATAAAATAATAAAATATAATGTAGTTTAATTAATATTTGTGATTGTTATTTATCTCCCTCTTTCAATAATTTTAAATGTTAGAGCACATGGTGTAAATAATTTTTAATTAATATTTTTATTTAAATTAAACACGTTAATGACAAATTCCAATAGTAATATAAACAAAAAAATCTAAAAAAATTTTTTTTATTTAAATTTTAATCAAGGATGTAATCAAGGATGACTTATAACAGTTTTAATACTATTTAAATGTTAACAATAGCCTTAAAAGTTAGGTCTATCAAAAAAAAATATTTTATATGATTTTAGTGTGCAAAAAAAAAACTTTTTTGTCCTTTTGTTATCTACACACACACACAAAATTCGTAACGGACATACATAAGTTCACCGATATATGAAAGCATGTGCTTCAAGGTAAAAAATTGTTTAATAATACTAAAGTAACTTAATTGTCAAGACAACTTTAAAATATTTAATAACTAAAATATAAAAAAAAATATTTTTGTAAAAGCTCGTATTTCATTTGATATATTTTATTATTTTATTTTTTGTACTTTAACGTTCTGCATAAATAGCCTGATTTTGACTTTTTACACAACTGGTATGATTTAAGGTAGAGCGAATGTGATGTTTTTTTAACTTTAATGTAAACATGGGATTCTTAAATTTTTACAGTATATTTAAAATTTAACTGGGTTTTTTTTAAATACGTATATCAATATATAAAAAATTTAAAGCTGGATATATTTTTTTAAAATTGTTTCTTTAATGTATACATATTTTTAGTACCTAAAGTTCACGTATAGCTTTTATCTCTTAAACAGTTGGCAAATCAGAAGATAATAAGAATTTATGTTTTAGATATTTTGTCTTACTTAAATATCTTAAATTAATTTTAATTCGATTTTTTAAAAAATTTAACCAAATATAATATTCCTCAAATAATTATGTTAATAAACTGCTAAAATTGACTACAGGTTGCGTATGATTAATATTATAATTATATCGTCGCTTTAATGCAATTACATTTTTTAAAAATTTTACAGGGAAAATTTTTTTTCTAAATAACAAAGAGAGTGCTTACAAATCGTTTTTGTTTGATAATCTGTTTCAAGTTTTGTTTGCAACATTTAAAAAATTTTTTTGTCATATGCCTTTTAATTAAACATAATCAATTATGTTAAAATATATACTTGGGATTTGTTGCCAGTAACGTGCTTTTCTGAAATGCAAAACGATATATAACAAATTTCAAAGCTTACCAGGGATAATTTAATATTGATTAATATAAATAAGAATATTAAAAACGTGTGAAGTTTTATCTCATTTCAAAATTCCACATCTGCAACTGCAACACGAAAGGCCTATGAAATTTTGAGAAGTGCATAGATGGCACAATTTATTCGTTCTATAAAAGTTATACGAATATTTTTGTTTTAACTGTCTTTTTAAACATTTTACGTTCACAAAAGATTATACAGAGCAAAGCTAAAGCCAGTGCACCGGAACACCGAACCGTCAATTTTAACACTTCGGCCTTTTGATATGTTACACCGAATATCCTTTAACTAGATGGCAATACATTATTACACAAATATGTGCGGTTTGAATGCAGGCAATAGCGTTTGGAAGACACTTGCAAGGGATAGGGCAATATTAGATGTTGAAGTGGTTGACCACTTCTGTGGCCATCTCCTGTCCTCCTGCGTGGATCCATATTCTAGCAAAATTGCTAAGACCACACGGTGTAAGAAAGCTAGACACGTAAACTTTGCGAATGTTTTCTTGATTTGGAAAAAAGTAGAGGCTGAAAACATCGTGGCCGCTACTGCCAGCCACTGTCTATTTGGCACACAACAGAGCGACTACTGACTATCGAAATTTCTTACTTAGGATGTTTTTTTCCATCTCCCTTTTGTCCTAGAAGCGTTACAAAAGAACTGAAATACTAGATACAAAAAGAGATGTAGCATGCTCTTCTTATTGCTTTTGCGGCTGCTTGGCGTTGTTAACCCAAGCTTAGGACAGCGAGAAATTTAAAAATGCATCTAAAAAAAAAAAAAAATAAAACTAGTTATTAGAGAAGTTTTTCGCACATTTTGTATTACTAATTAAATATCTTAAAATATCTACAATTTGTTTCTAAAAGTTTTTTTTTGATTTACAAAAAAAATTTAATAACAAACCCCAACGATCCAGCCTTTGTAACATTGCCTTTAAATCTAGCGTACCCCCTTGAGCGTTTCACCAAGGAGACATACACAAACTCATTTTTTCAGCCATTTCTTGGTGCTAAAATATAAAGATGTCGTTTAAGTAAAGTAAAGAAATATGAAAACAATTTTTTCTTTTGCCATTAAAATTTAATGAAACATATGCAAAGTTAAGTTCTTAAAAATTTTTCTTTTTCTTACTTTTTTCGAGAATATATTAAACTTAAAGTACACAAACATACTTAAAGTGTGTGCAAAATATTTGGCAAAAAGAAAGCTTTGTTCCAAAACGCAGTTTGCCTTGCATCACAAAATTTCAAGTTTTTCCTGAAAGCAAAGATGAGGTTTTTGATAATATCTTTTACTTCCAAATGAGTGTTTACAGCCATATTAATGTCCTGGAAACAAAAAAACTTGTCAAAATAATGAGGAGTGTAATGCGAAGCAAACTGCGTTTTGGAATACTGCCGAAGTGAACAAAGAACTAAAGATTTTTAAATCAAATTGATTTTTATAAAAATTTTTCTAATTGAAAATTGTTAAAGGCAAAAATAGGTTTTTGAATTAAGGCTTAGCTTGCTCTTAGATTAGAAGATGTTTTTTCAAAAAACTCTATTTTATAAAATATTTGCCTTTTTTTTAGCTTTTAAATTGGAAAATAAAACATAAATGATATGTTTAGTTTTATGTGCACAGTGGTTGTAAAAACAGCAACCAATGTGGCATGTTTGAGTGGAAATTTAAATAAAGACAAATAGATATATTAGACTAACAGTGAAATAAGCCAGGGAACTACAAAACAGGAAAATTTTTAAAATGTTTGGCTCTGATGGAATCAACTACTTTTCATTTTAACTTTTTAAACGTTAAAATCTATAACTTTCTTTAAATATTTTTAAGTATATTTAGGGGTTTTCCCCATATATCAATCAATTTTGTTAAACTGTGAAAATCTACTTGCTTTAGCTACTTAAATGATATTAAAATGCCCGATTTATTAACTGGGTTTTTGATAACTTGCTTTAGCTGATTTTCCCTTAAGAATTAATAAATTTAAACAAAACTTTTTAAAACAACCACCATCATGTTACAATTTTTAAAAAAACCTTTTTTGTTGTTTTTTAAAGATCAGCTTTTGTTGGCGAAATATTTTCTAAAGTAAACTTAAACGTTTTGCTGTATCATTTTTAGTCACTTAAGCAAATTTATGGTTAAGCTTGTAAAAAACGCTCTTTTGAAAAAAAAAATGTTGAATGGGAAAGTGGCAAAAACTTACAAGATAAAAAAAAAAATTATGTAGTTTCTGTAAATTCTTGATTGATGTGTTTTATTAGACGTTAAACTAAAATGAATTAATTTCAGACTCATAATTGAGGTTGTTGCAGCGACTATTTTTTGTTTAGCAGTTATCTTTATCTTTCCTAATTTCCACATACAATAATACAAAACATCAAATCTTAATTTTTTATCACTTAAAAGTAGATACGTGTACAGATGTACTGCACCTCAATTTTTAAAATTTTTTTTTAGCTGCAAGGCCGTATTGCCTTTTCAGTGATGCTTTGCAAACCAGAGATTATTTGACAGTAGCACATTGTGTTCGATTGCCAATAATATATTGATTTCAAATTAAAACTACTTATCTGGAATCAAGCTATTAGCGAGAGAAGCTTCTTTACCATTAATTCAAGGTCAACATTTAAAAGTCACAAAAGAAGATATAAAATTTAAATTGAATTAAAAATTATTCCATTCTTTTCAAAACTATGAAGAAGCCGGATTTGAATGCAATGCCGATTAGTTTAGTAAATAAACCAAAATCAAGATGCTAATATAAAAGTAAGTTTTACTAAATCATCGTTCGTCTGCATATTGAGAGAACGCTGCCCAACACAACGGTCCTGATAACAGGTGCGATGGGAACAACCCTAACTAGGTCACCCTACTCAACTGGATCCCAGCGGATCACCAAGCAAAGAAGCTGGCACTGTGGAAAGGTGGAAACAAGGTCATGTGGCCACAAAAGTTTTATCGGGACTGTGGATTTTGTTCCCGATCTGATTGACTACTGCACACAGGATCCTTTTCTCTGCAGGAAATTGTCCTTTGTTATTTCAGTGGAAGTGGCAGATGAAATCATCTCCTCGGGATCTGTCAATCTGAAGATATATACAGATGCATCTTAAAGAAAAACTACTGTTGGTGAATGCATATTAATTGCACAAACAGGAGTCTAGATTTTATTCAGGCTTTCGGACGAATGTAGTGTACAGAAGGCTGAACTGTCGGCGATAGGCAAAGCTGCTAACTGGCTACAGTTCTACAAGATAATTGAAATGAGAATGGAAATCTTTACCGACAGCCGTGTCGCTATTCATGACTGATGTATACTATGCACCACAACTAGTCCGCGAATGCCGAGTATCTTAAAGCTGGATGACGATGCATTCTTACATTACTCTGGCGTGGGTGAGAGGACACGGGACCAATGCGGGCAACGGTGTTACCAATATACATACTAAGATTGGTGCGAAATCGGATGATGGGGCAGTCGATTAGTTCTGTGACATTCTCCACTTTTCCTGCAAACTCCGCATGGATAAATATTCCGGAAAAATCGTAGGGGCTAGATGGTCCATCAAGCCTAGATGTTGAACCATTCAAATAACCTGGCCGAGGATAGATTTGAAACGTTCTAAGTCTCTTGTTGTTTTGAAAAAAACAAAAAATTAGGGACACTGTTACCGCAATTACCAGCCACTGTTAATTTGGTGCCCATGCCAGAATATTGGGATTGCCTTTCAACGACTTCTGTAGAAGCTGTCAAAATTCAGAAAATGCTGAGAGCGCACAGCACCTATTGTGCTTCTGTCCAGCGTTGGATGACATCCGGATATAATACTTTGGTACCAGCAGTCTGAATAGGTCGTCGAATGTATCCAACATTGGCCTAGTCAGTCTAACATCCTTTATCAACGATAGCGGTTGGTTCGACGTGGACATTCCCAACTGTATTTTCAAGCAGATTCAATCTGATCTAATTTAATAAAATTTTTCTTTCTTTCCCTTTTTTTTTTTTCTTTATAAGGTGTTAAAAAGAGACCCAAGTAGGCTGCCCCACATTCCTTTACAATTTTCGCAGAAGCCTGCTTTCCCTAGCCCTTCTTAATCATCACTCGCCATTATAGTGTTATAAAGATTAAAAACTTCTTAAATTCTTACGAAACCCAAGAGTTTCTTATAAAATAATATTTATTTTAAGTAAGTAAATAAATATCCTTGAAATGTGGCAAAACAAAAGCCAAAGAAATGTTGGCTGGATTCTCCTCGACAACCCCGGCCTCTTTCCTTATACAGTCTTCATTAAAAATATGAAAAATTTACCTCAAGATTAAAAGTTTACTGAAAAAATTTAATATTAAAGCCACCTCTTCTTAAAACTGATATATTTTTTTACAAATCGCCCTTATTTTGTTTAAAACATTCTCATTTAAGCTCTTTAAATGCTTCCTGTTTTCTATCATTATTGAACCTCAAAACCTGTTTTAGTTTCCGCTGTGTTTTTTCTACTTCCATTAAAAAACTAACCCAGCACGTATCCATTAAACTTACCGCACGTCTATGAGAAATTTGAAAAGAATTGATTAACAACTAAAACAAGAAAACCAATACAAACAAGTTTGCGTGTTGCATAAAAAGTGCGTAAATCCTAACAAGTCAATTTAATTATAGACAAAGTAGAAGTTAAAGATAAAAAAGAAATAAATAAAAGAAAATTTAAGTAAACCCAAATGGAAATTTGTAAAGTTTAAAAAGGATCTAAATAAAGTTAATTTCAAGCTAAATTGTATTAAGATGGGCCCATTATTAAGGTTCACTTCCACCAAAGCCTTTTGTTTGCCGAAACAAAATTGGTATAAAAATGTTGAAAAATATAAGAAGTAAAATGTCATGAGCAATAGATCAATTGATTTCTCTTCAAAAAGTTTCTTCAAACTCTGTAGTTTTGAAATGAGAATAACACCTGCTTTGTAAAAAGGTGGTCTGGTGTCCATTATTTTTAAATTTCTAATACTAAATACTTAAAGCATTTTTATCCATATGTAAATGTGCTTTAACTGATTGTATTTAAACTTAATTTAAATCAATCCATTTGCACAAAACCTCAGTAAATGTAAAACAAAAATGCTTGTAGTTTTAAAAGCATGTCGCTTTTTAAATCAGTGCTCGTTCGGGTTTTAAAATGATTCACACGTAGTAATAATAGAGGTAGTGACCAACTACTCTTTACTGACTGGCTGAATGCCGCAATCGGATTTATCATCATGCAGACAAAAATCGTTAGGTGAGAGAGTTAAATTTTGAATTGTGGGACAGGACTTAAAGGTGGTAAATATAAAAAAAGTTCGTGAAGGTTTAGTAACATTTGAGGCAGTTACATCCCAAATTACTTATTCCGGAAAGGACATTTGTATGGTTATGTTCAAAAACTAATCGATGTTAACCACAAACAACAAGCTGGATCATCATGCCAAAAAAAACTTGGTTGTGTCAAACTTCGTCAAATTATTTTTAAAAACGTGTTATGTCTTTTGGTCACCAAAATATATAGCCACCACTCCAGATGGATGAAGAGACATGCGTAATTCGGTTCAGGAAGTAGTTTTTGTTTTGTTTTTTTAATGCACTACAACGAAAAATAGGAGTGTATAGTGTGGGCAAAAAAATTTATTTAGGTACTTTTGGACTCTTACACACAAAAAATTATCTAAGAAAACTTTACTTAAATCCAGCCATAGCGGTGTCAAAGGTACGGTGAGTACGATTTTTCTTAAATTAAGTACGAAATTTCTTACTCCAAGTAAAATTTTTCAAGTACGAATTTCCTACTTTTAGCCACAATTAAGCCAAAGAAGGATTGATTTGAGTTCGGAACCGTACTTGATGTAAGCGTGAAAAAGATTGATTTAAGCCGTAAACGGGATTAATTCAAAAATGAAATGTCATTTTTTTGACTTAAGGAGCTTTATTAAAGAAAAAGGATTTTATATTTTATTTTTATTTTATAGACACTTAAAATTACAATTTAAAAATTTAATTTTTTGTACTTACCGAAGCTGAGATTCGAACCAGGGACTTTCTGCACTGCAGCACAAGCGCTTTACCTCTAGGCCACCGAAACACTTTGTTTTCAAATGTAAAATATATATTTAAGCAACAAGCTTTTTTCTGCTTGATTTGTTGAAGCAATCCAAATAGGCTTGATTTATGAAAATGTAAGTACGGATTGTACTTAAAAATTTCAACAAAGATTTTGGATAAATTCAAGCATAAAATTCTTGATTTTAGAAAGCGAGTTTTCTTTCTGTGTAGGTCATGATTACGAAAATATATAAATGACAATTATGGACTTTGATAAGGGCCGGAAATTAACTTAGAGGAAAATAGGTGTCTATTCCCCGTATTTAATATTTTTTAAAATTCTGTGGGACTTAAGTTTTACTTAAGTGGAATTTATGGCTATTGACTTAGATTAAGGTAAAAAGTTCACCAGACGGACAAAAAGTATTTTTTTACATTTTAAATTCTTTTTTAAACTTGTTGGGTATATGAGTTTAGAAACTTTGAGGTTTTTGTCCCTGAATTATATCAAAAGTCCACTTTGCTTGCAATAAGTACTCTTCTTGCACATTTAGTACTTTTTTGAATTTTCTGAGGTAATAGTAATGTAAAAAGAGTAAGTTAATTTGACTCTAATCGGGGTCAAAAATCAAATAAATGGGTATAAGGTGGAGCTTTGCCATTTTTGGTACTTTTTTACATATATTAAGGTATTGCGTCAAAAATATAAAATAAGTTAATTTGAGCCTGATTGATGCCAAATGTCAGCTTAGTGGACAAAAAGTACATTTTTGGTATTTTTAAAATTTTTTAAGATTATGGGTCTTGAAACTTGGAATTAAAGACTTAATCGAGATTTAAAGTCACTTATTAAGTTGACCACCAAAACATGCGACTTTAAGGCGCTTTATCGATTTTTTTTGTATTTTTTAAATTTGTAACTCTAAATATAAAGTTAACCTATACTGAGACCAAAAGTCAAAAAGATCTTTTTTAAAATTCTGGTTTTGAAATAAAATTAAATTAATTTTTTAAGTTATTGTTAAAATTTTTTAAACTAAAAAAAAGGGATTTTAAGCTAAGATTGTATGGAAAACTATTTTATGTTAAAGTACTTTATCCTGGGTCATATGTATATAAAATTGAGTGATTGAAGTAGCGGGTTAATAGCTTGTAGTATAAAAGCATAAAACGGTTGAAATAATGGGAGATGAGTCGTCGATATGCTACAATGGAAACTAAAACTATACACGGTAATCCATACTTACAACCTTCTGTGTTAAAAATGAAAAAAAAAATTCTAAAGCTACACATTTGTGTTTACACGTAAACGTTTACCACTAATGTGAACACTTTTGTAGACAAGAAATCCAATTTTATATTTTTGTTAAACATGTTTGTACAGATAAGTATCTCTATGAAAATGCTTGAACAACGTCAGTGGGTTGTTCTGCATTTGAGTTGGTATCTATATGTGTTTGTATAATTGGAAGAAGTAATTATTTACGCACTTATTTCCAACGTAAAAATGTTTACAAATATTTGCTTCTACGAGGGAAGATATGAACATTTTCATTTCGAATATGGAATGGCCTTGTGTGTGCAGAGATAAAGGATAAGGAGTAAGTAAAAGGATAAAGCGATTTTTTTGTTTGTGCAAAGATTTTTATAACATTTTTCAAATAAAAAGTCCCCGAATCGGTGAAGAATATAAAAAAATATTTTTTTAAAATAATTTTTCAACTAAATTTAAAGCTTGATTCACACTGCACCTAAGGGCCTTTGGTTGGCGGTAGCGAGTTGTATTCGCCACTACCCTTCGTAGCCTAAAGCCTATTCAAATTATTTTAAATTCAAATAGTTTTTTTGTGGCCCATTATCGTTAGTTCATTATGACAGTTGGAGACATAAGTTCTTAAATATGTTCAAAATTATGTAGTTAAAGATAAGTAGTAGTAGAAGTGTCAGGTATAGACCAAAATCCTTTTTTTTGAAAATCATTTTTATACCAAAAATTTGCCATTCATTAACAGTTTTAATAGGTTAAATAGCTTTACCAAGAAAAAACTATCTGTAATAAATTTTATTCAATAATCTAAGAAAATCGAGCTATACGTATGTCACGAGAATACTTCAGTCAGCTAGATGAAAGGACGAATTGACGGACCTGCTAAAATCGAGCCAGAAAGTATTTCTGACAAGTTGTTTATTACCATTTTTTTAACAAATAACCTTACCGCGTGGCTTTGATAATATAAAAAATACCTAAACATAAAATATTTGTGTGTGTATAGAAATTATGTTTCAATTCCTTTTATCATTGACTGTTTTCGAAACACAATTTTTAGCCCAAGTTTTTGTGGTTGTTTTTACGTGAGTAATGGCGAAGTATAGGTTAGTATAGGTTTGGCGCCAACGTCAAATATATTTACTGTTTCTGTAAATTTTTTCTATTAAAAAACTTGTAAAGTTTCATACTAATACCCACAATACACATTGTTATTCACAAGCAACCATAAAGGTATGTAAATCTGAGTATAAGTGTCTATTTAATTTGGCTGAACAGGCACAGATTTAGACATTAAAAATGATTTTTGAATTAGTTCTGCAGCCCTAGATATGCATGAGTTTAACCTGCGTGAATTTGTGTCAAGGTGTATGAGTGTCTGTACTATAATACAACTAGTTTTGCTGCAAACTAAAAAAATGTTTAAATTTAAAAATCATTAAAACCGGCCAAAAGCCTAAAACTATTGTTTGGTTTTACTTGGTGGAAATTTCGTTTTAGGCCTTTAATTTAAAATTTTACTTTTACAATGAATGTTTTCACTTGCTTTCGATTAGACGGCCAACAGAGGTGTACTATATGTATATTAACCTATATAGTGAGAATTAAACGTGTGTATTTTTTTTGGAAATTTGCTTAAAAAGATTTGCCAGGGAATAAGGTAATTTTGTAAATAATGAAGCCATTTTACATTTCAGCACCATTTAAAACATGAAAACTCTATATTTAGACAATGAGATTTAAAGTTGATGATATAAAGAGTTAAGTTTCTTGTTTTAATACCAACGATTATTGTTCGCCTTTAATTTTTCTATCATTTTAAAATGTTGTAATTTTACTTTTCTTTTTAGGGAATTTTGTTTATTATTGTTTATTGTTAATTTTTGGTTTTTTTATTATTCGGCAGATACGAGTGTAATTTTAATTCGTTCGTGGGTGCAGAGATTTCACGCACCAGCTTCGGCTTGAAAGTCTCACTGCCAGGGCCTAATAAATCCTCAAAATTTTTCGGCAAAAATAAACAGAGCAGCCTCTTTGAAACTTTAAGCTGAATTATTCATGAAATTTTAAGAAAATATCTGAAGTTAAATTATTTTAAATTAAGAATCGTTCAAGATCTGAAAGAAAATGACTTTGATTTACTCAAACAATTTTGTGAAATGACGTTGGATCTTTTTCGCACCGTGAGTTCCACTTTTTGGGAGTGACGAGGCTTACTTTCACTTAAACTGTGACGTCAACGAGCAAAATTTTCGTTACTGGTCTTCGCAAACCGGAGACCCTAAATTTAAACATCAAAAACCATTGCTTTGCCCCAGGGTAACTGCTTGGTGTGTCTTATCTATGCATAAGATAATTGGACCATTTTTTTGCGGAAATTCTGGAGGCCAGGCGATTAATGTCAATGCTGAAAATTATTGACAAATGATGACGGAATTCATTTTGCCAGACGCACTTGGTTTAAGCCGGATGTGGCGAATGCACATACAACTACACAGAAAAAAACTAAAAAATAGTTTCAATTAACAAAATGATTAAATTAATTAAAAAATTGTTCAAATTTGCACTTATCACCAAAATGGTTATATCAATTAACTGAAATTGTAAAAAATGAAAAACTGCAATTTTTTTTCAATTAATGGTTTTTATTCATTTTGATTAATAAAATGATCAAAAAAATGTTCAATTCATACAACATGTTAATCATATGAATTAACCTGTTGATTGGAAAAATAAAAATGCTTTAATTAAAACAATCATTTTAGTGATTGAAAACCTTCAAAAAATCAAACATGTTAATGATTGAACTGATTAAAGCTATTTTTGAATTACCGCAGTAATTTTGTTAAATTTTTAATTGAGCTAGTAAACTGGGATAATCAAAATTTTGCTCAAATCCAATTAAGCTAATGATTGAATGAAACAATACGTTATTTAAAATTTCGGTTAGATTTAATTAAAAAAAGTAATCAAATCAAACACCTCAGTAATTAAAATTGTAAAAATAACTAATCAAACCTTTGATTAAATTAATTAAGGATATCTTTTTATTTGTTTCATTTAAAAAGTTTTAAAAGTACAAAAAATTGTAAACTAATTTTAGTGTGCCTCTTACATAACGCATTTTTTTTTCGTTTTAGAGCTTCGATGAATTTGCTACGGAAAAATGTCCATTCTATGGTTCAATGCTCTTAGTAAAAGTTTGTGTCAATTATTACGTTTTTATTTAAGTTTGAAAGTAAAATTATGTTACTAGACGCCCAGTAGTTCAACTAAAGTTTGTTGTCAAAGTTTTTTTTTAAAGTGAAGAAAACAACTTAAAAATCTAAAATATTAATTTTTTGCACATACGAACTTTTAATATTCAGCAAGCGATATGTATATGTTTAAATATGTTAAAAAAATTTATTCATAACCATTATTGCTTTATTACTTTTTCTTGCAAAATATTTATTTTATTCTGCACAAATGTAAATATGAATAAAATATTTGTTTTTTTTTTCATTCTTAAAAAGATTGCAAAGACCAAATCATAAAATATTAATATTCTTGTATTAAAAAGGTATGCAGCATGATGACGATAACGTTGTTGTTATTTTTGTTTTAGCTAGTAAGACAACCACAAGTAAACAGTCATCCACATTGTGCAAGTAACCACAAATGTTTAAATAAACTTAAAATTGAAATTTTTTTCACATACAAAAATTTGTAAAACAAATAGTTGCATACGATTTACTCCTTAAACAAATAAAACTACACATTCATGCATGACAGGGTAATAAAATGCAACAATACTGACATACACACGCACATTAAACGCGCATCTTCCTTTTAGAAGACAGTTTAGGGGGTTGAGAAGCAAAAAATTTAAAATATTTTATATTAATTTTGCAAGCATTTTGCTTAAAATAAAAAAAAAATGAACGACAAAAAATACATACATTTCTTTGAGCTGCTGCAACAAATACGATTTGTTTATGTATGTGTGTGCGTGTAAATTGTGGTGCAACTTCTGGTATGTGTAATGTTGAATTTAGTGGTGTATTTTTAATTATGCCATAGTTTTGAAATTAAAATGGCTAAAACACACATGCAACAGCATAAAACAAGTCATTTTGAAAGATACGAAAAGAAACTTTTTGTGTAAAATAAATATATTTGTTTCAACTCGCACACACACACACACACACTTGCACATACGAACGCACAGAAATTTTAAAACTTAAGTTGTGCGAAATATTTTAATAGAAAAGCAAGTTCCATTTTCACCCTTCCATATAAGCTACAGCATATATAGGTTCGGTTAACCGTTAGTAGCCTTTACAAAGGTTATTTTTTTTCTTCTTTGCCTCCAGATATTTACAGGACCCTGTAGCTTTAATCAAGTAGACTTTTTTTTATAAATTTTCAACTGTTTAGGTTTTAGGAAAAAATTGTGTAAAATGGTCTCACCCGTTAGAATAGAATTGCTTACAACTATATGCTATGAAAATATAAAAATAATGAGATTCAGCTAACCAAGGCCCAATATTTAGGTCTAGTTGTAATCCCTGTGATAGCAATTAGAGAAAGAGTGAGAGAAAGAAATTGTTTTTAAAAGAACCGTCATTTTATGCTTGCGAGAGGTCTAAAAGGATCTCCTCATTGAGTTATTGAATTGTATATTCAAACTACGTATGGTGTTGAAGCAATGCTCCATTTTTGATAATAATTGACTTATATTCTTGTATGTTTTGTTTGGTACAAATTCATTTAAAAAATGTTATTGAACTACAAAAGAAGCAATTCTTAATGTTCTTATGATGGAGCAATGATAATAAAATTAAATAAATAAAAGGAATGAAATGAAAATAATACAGGGTTTCTGGTGGCAAGTTTATATTTTTAAAGATGACTTAGAGCCGTTGGAATTATTTATTGTGCGGAGCTGTCAGCCACATGTGCTCGAGTGAGCATCATGCGTTCGCTGTGGAGACATTTTTTTAGGGTAATGATTACTACGTTATTGCTCGTCGACAATTTTGTTTAAAGTTCGGTATTCGGCGAAGACGTAATGGACCGAGTGTAAATATCCAAATGGAAAAAGAGCAGCCCTACTAAGACAACCAAAAGGGATTTTTCATGGAATTTTAAAAAAGTCCTATCCTTTAAAATCCAAATCATTCAAGAACTGAAAAACTGACTTTGATTTAGGAAAAAATGTTTGTGAGACGAATTTGAAGTATTTTTGGATTGTAAATTTCATTTTTTTGAAAGACGAGGCTCATTTTTAATTAAACGGCTACGTCAATAAACATAACTGCCATTAGTGAACTCCAAGGGACCACAACCCTTGACAGAAACATCCAAAACCATTGTATAACACGGGGGTATACTTTAATACGCATGAGAAAACTGACTATTTTTTCACAAAAATTCTCGAGGACAGGCGACGAATGTCAACGGAAAAACTTATCGACGCATGATTATGAATTTCTTTTTGGCAGCCATCATCCATTATTTTCTTCACAGACGTGGTTTTACAAAATGGGAAACGGCACATGCAGCCAGATCTTTGACTTATTTGCTTCGGGAACATTTCTATTAAAAACTAATTCGTCAGTTTGGGGACATCCCGTGGCCACCATGGTTTTAAAAAAATGGGGCGGCGGAACACACAGCCAGAGATTCGATAAATTTGCTTCGGAAACATTTCCATTAAAAACTAATCCACCGCTTTGGGGATATCCTGCGGCCACCGAGGTTGCACGATCTAACTCCCTTTGATTTTTTATGGAGCTTTCATAAAGAAAGGGGTTTTAATGATAATCTCCAATCTCTTGTGGTTTTAAAGTAAAATATTGGTCAAGACATCAGCTCAAGGTAACAAAGATTACTGCAGCGTGTAGCGCATATCAAAAGGTTCCGTTTTAAATATCGTGTTTAAGTCGACGGAAGACATCTGGGTGACATACCCATTAAAAAATAAAATCCACATTTCCAATCTATCGTTCAATGCTCTTAATTAAACTTAATGTTAATTATAACGCTTTTTTATTTAAGTTTAAAAATACAAATCTGCCACCAGGCACCCTGTTTTATCAGCGAGCTTTTTCACTGGGTCTTGGATTCTGGAGCTTAAATGTTTCAGGGATCATGGTTCGTTACAATATATTTACGATGTAATTGTGTCACAATTTTAGATGACCGAGCACAAAATAAGAAAAAATCCTACACTACACTAAAATGTTGAACTGTTAATAAATTTCGGCTAAACCAAATATTATATTTTTATGCGCATTTGTTTTGTAGTTTTTAATGAAAATTTAAAAATAATAATAGAGATAATAATGAAAAACAAAACTAATGGGCGCTCAGCTGCAAATAACGCGAAAAGGTTGACAATCGTGATGAGTAAATAAAGAAAACCACTAAAAAGTAATTTTAATGTTGTGAAATAATTTTTTACAGTGACTCATGAATAAAATAATAAAAGTTTTCTTCAAAGCTGGCAGTTAA
The DNA here is from genome assembly GCA_963583895.1 of Melanophora roralis. Taxonomy (NCBI): domain Eukaryota; kingdom Metazoa; phylum Arthropoda; class Insecta; order Diptera; family Rhinophoridae; genus Melanophora; species Melanophora roralis. Next base: position 118,295,965 of record OY757187.1, read on the forward strand.
AAAACATTTGAGTATTTAAATAATTAATTAATTATTTTGAACCAAAATAGCACAGGCTTTTCAAAAGAAAACGATTTAATGGTTAACAGAAATTATTTGGTTTGTTTTCAATTAGCTTGTAACGAAATTACAGATTAATCCGCAGTCAACATCAATAAAAACTAGTAATTTCTTGAAGTTTGACTAGTTTTTTACTCGTTTTCTCACACACTGTTGTTTGGTTTATGCTAAGGCGCGTTATTTGTAAACAAGTTTTTGTTTTTCTCTTGTTGTGAGAATTTCTGTAACTCTTTAGCTCCTTTCATCTGATTGTCTTTATCCAGAGATTGCCTCTTTTTTGTGCATTTTTTCTATTTTTTCATTTCAGCTGAGGTTTTTTAAAATTAGTTTTTTTGTAGTTTTACTTTCTTTTTTCTTATTCTTTTGTTTTATGCCCCAACACCCCGTTTTACATATTTAAAAATGAATTTGACAGTTTTCATTAAGAAAATTTTTTTTCGCTGATGAAAATTGTAAACAATTTTGGTTGTTGTGTGAAGATGCTGTTAGTGTCATGAAAGTATAATGTGGTTGTAGAAAAAAATATTTTTTTTAAGACATTTAGAGCAGCTGTAAACACAAAAGATGTACTTACGTACGCACAAGATTTGCAATATTGGAGGAGAATGCAAAAATTGAAATTATAATTAAAATTTAGGGTTTTAAGATTAAAAGGTGGAATTAACTAATTGCAAGGTTGAAATATAATTTTTAAATAAGAATATACATAAATTAAAAATTAATACTAATTTCTTTAGTACATGTTCTGCATAGGCTACTAATAAAAAATGTTTATACTGAATTGTACAGATTTTTTAAAAAAGGTATTGCTTTTTCAAAACTGTTTAATATTCTGAGCTTTGGACAAAAAAAAAAACAATTATTAAATTTAAGTTAGCTTGTTGAGTATATTTCCAGTAGCAGAAAATTTCTAATAGTTTTCACATTTTACTTTAAATCGATTGACACTAGATTATTTAAAATTTTGGTTTATATTAATATCTTCAAACTTATGTATGTTTAATCCATTTACTTTACTAAACAAAAAAAGGACTACAAACGGTGATTATTTTTTGATTTTCAATAATAAAAGGCAGCTCAAGAAAAAATCTGTTTTTTCAATTCAAGTGCACTTATCTTCTCAATTTTTAAGTTTAGCTTAAAGAATTATTTTGCTTTGTTAAATTTTTTTAAAATAAATAGTAGTTATGTTTTCAAATGATATATAAATTAAAAACAATGACCTTAATTTTCATAACTGACTTTTAAAAAACTCAACTATTTTGATAAAAATTTGATATAAAATAAAAATTTTTTTGAAATAAGAATATCTCGATCTGTGACTATTAATATAATTTATATTGTTGTATATAAATTTTAATATTTTTTTTTCGTAATAAATTCTAAATTTAAGTAAAAACAAATTTAAAAGTAAAAAAAGTTAGAGTGTACAGACAAGCTAATACAAGAAGGAAAACTATATTCATAAATCTTATTTGCACCCAATATTGGTATACAATTTAGCTATCTGATCTGACCTAGGTGTGAAAAGAAACCCGAATGGTCGTATCTTAAAAACAACTTTGGTTATAAAACCAAAAGTCTAAACGACTTCATTTTCATAGTATGATGGTCTTAAAAAATTTTCTGAAAATTCCTAATCGCATTATATAGAAGAGAAAACAAGAGAAAAAAAGACAAAAATCTATGCTGTTTCTCTTTATAAGCGCTCGTGTGTGTATGTAAGGAAAACATTTTTTAACTTCGCAATTAGCTTAACAGCAAATTTCATACGACTTGATGCATGATGGTTGAAACGCATATGTATGCAAACTTTTTTGACAGAAAGATGAATTAGATGAATTTTATACCACTTTGTTTGTTAAAAAGAGTACGATATTAAAATATCGTCGCAAATGCCCGTTAGTGGTTTTGAAAATTCTTATATTATAAAAACCTTATTTTTCGAGAATTAAAAGTCGAGGGTATTATCGTCTTTGTAATAGAAAGTATTGTTAAATTGTTCCGCTGGTATGAGGAATGCTACTCTCTGTGCAGATGTCCACCAAATTTTTATAGTTTTGAGATAAAGCGGAAGCGTAACTTCAGATTGGTCTTTTCCCCCAATGTGGGCAGATCCCTTTTTTTTAATTTTAAAGCGACTACAGTAAGAAAAACATTTCACTTGTAGCGCAACAAATATATTTAATATAATTTTAATATTTACACAGAAAAAATAACAAAATATTTTCTATTCAATAGTTTGTTGTTTTGATGAAAAAAAATTTGAGATCACAACCTACCAAAAAAGCATATTAAGTTCAAAATTTTTAACTAAAGTTTTTTAGTAATTTTCAATTAAAAATATATGAATTATTTATTTTAATCAAAACACAAAAACCCTAGAACTAAACACAAATGTATTGAAGTTTTCGTTAAATTATTATTTATTATTATTTTATGATATTAAAAAAAAATAAATTTTTTTTTATTAATTTTTAATTTAATAATACTGAAAAATTCGTAGAATTGGACTATAGTTTTTCCCCCTTACATTTTAATTGCGTACTCCCTACTGGTACATAAGAATTTCTATGGCATAAAAACCATTTGTATAGCTCGTCTTTCATTTTTTTTAAATTCTCCAGGTACTATTCGGTAACGGGATTTAATTGAGCCTGCTTCAGATAAAAGCTTCGCCTTCTGCTTTTTTATAGTGAGAATGGTTAATTTAGATAATCCATATTTGTAAGATATTTTCCTCTCTCACAATCTTCTATAATTTTTATTTTATTTTGTAAAGAAATTTGTTTTTTTTTGGCTTCTTTCATTTTAAACATTTTTTATGTTTCAAACGAAAAGCACCAAATGACTACTACATATTTGTTTGTAGACCGCAAAAAATAAAAAAAACAAACTTAAAAATAAAAAAATGTTACAAAAATTCCATTCATATATGGAATAACAAACATATTCGTATTATCGAATAGTAAAAATTTTTTTTTTCGTCCTATAGAAACGTCCAAGCAAAATATTTGCCTTTCGTACTATTGGACATTCGTAGTAGCGGCAGTACGTACTATTGGACGTCCACTGTATTTCAGTTTATTAATGTTACTAAATTCAATTGTGTATATATCTGTGGACTTTTGACAAAACCACTTATTTGAAAAAAAAGTGAATTTTACAGGAGAGCAAAAAAACTACTTTACCATTGCAAGTACATGCGAAAATTCAATATTGGAAATAAATTCAACTAACTTACTTTACAATGTTAGGTTCTAAAACTTTTTAGATAATAATTACGATGCTGATTGCGAGGTTTAAGTACTTTTTTTGGTCTCCTGTAAAATTCACTTTTTTTAAATAAGTGGTTTTGTCAAAAGTCCACAGATATTATATTTTATTTTCAAATTTGCAAATACCACAAATTTTAATGTTCATTAACACGTCTCAAGAACCACTCGAATCAGGGATCATATGACTACAACCCACATGGCATCCTATTTTTAAAGTGTAAAACTTCAAAGAGTACTGATGATGAAATTGCGTAGCTGTTTTCGAAAATGCATTCTACTCGGCTAGTATCGGTAGAAAAATCTGTTTTTTTCCGAATAAAAGTTCCTTTCAAAATTAACGGAAAAATATTAATTTCTTCTAATAAAAAGAAGTTATATGAACTTAAGCCAAAACTAAGAAGCAAAAATTTGCGTTAAACTTACCTCCATATTAAAAAGTTAAATAAACACAAATAAACTTACCTCAATTTTTTAATAAGCATAATTTTTTTTATTTACTTAAAAAAATTATTTGCATATGTAATAAATTAATTGAAAAAAAAATGGAAATAGTATTTTTTGTTCACATACTTACACGCATGTAGCAGTTTAGTAGTACCTATATTAAAAACTATTCGGTACAAAAAAGATTTTTAAAACATATCTTTTTAGGTTAATATTTTAATAAATATATGATTCGTGGTATTAAATTTCTGTTTCTATATGTGGCTAGTATTTGCATAAAAGCATATATATATATATAAATTTTGGTGTAACATCTTTAATTTTTTATAGATTTGTTTAAACGGGTTTATATCTCAGTTTTTTAGTTCTTGAGTTGCAACATTTTTTATTTTGTTATTTCAAGCCAAATAGATTAACCTTCCTGAACCAGTTTTACATTTTAAACATCCTCCTGTTTTTATGACATTTTCCTTTCCTTTAAATACAGTGATGTGTCGTCAGCTTAATCTAATGCGGCCTTGAAACTTTTTTATTCGTTTTTAAAACTTAAATGTTGTCTTAATTTTTAAACTTAATATAAAATCGAGTAAAGTAGTTCACATCATTTTCATTTAGGTTACGATACTATACTTTTCTTCTTTGATCATATCTAAGTCTTTGTGAAAGATTGCTTGTATGTGTGTGAACATTTTACTGCAACTGTTAACTTCACTATGAAATTTCATTTTTTACATCTTTTAAACCTGTTAAAAAACATTTTAAAATCAATGTCTTCTCTTAGACTTTTACTTCTTACTATAAGTTCGCTCAAAACACAAACAATAAGTTTTCTTGTAACTAGAAAAGTTTTATATTTTCCATCGACTTCTGGTACTTCATCTTCTGGTTGCCATGTCGCAAGGAAACGGAAGCCGTACTAAAATCCGTTTTATGAAGAAGTTTACCTGAATGCTTGGCTGCCAGTTTCATTGCGCAGATAATGATGTACATTAAGTTTCCTATGTTTTTGAAATGCCTTTTCTTTTTTTCCGTTGCCATCTACGTAGTTGTCATTTAGACTTGAGAATTTTCAGCATTACCAGTGAAAGTAGTTGCAAAACATGAGAATTAATAATTAAAAAGATTTCTTTCATCATTTAGGGTTTTGTTATAAAATTAAATTCAATAAAAATTATATATTCGCTTAATTTAACAGGTTTTGTTTTTTTTGTTTCAACATGGCACTCTCCAATTAATATTTGAAGGTGATTAATTAAGAGCAAAATAACAACTAAAATTATTTTAATTGAAATATGAATAAAAGCACATAAACTGTGAAATTATTTTGTGAGTAATTGACAGTAATTATAAATTCAGTTGTTATAAAAAAAATAATTTTGGTTTTTAGAAATTTAACCAAATGAAATTGATATTACAATTAAGTATTGCGTGTTGAAATTAAGAAAAATTTTCGAGTTTATATATTGATATTACGAAGAGCGAATCATTGTGCAGATGTTTCTTACACCTTAGACAAATGCCTTGATACCCATTTATTCCCAAGTATTCCCATCGACTTAAAATCACTTCTTGAATTAATTCAATGCAAAATATAATTTGCTCGGAATTTTTTATTCTTATTATACTGAAGCCATTGGCATTAATATAACAGTATCAGGACGGCACATGTTTCACCGTTTGAGACAAACAAACATTTTTCTGTATATTCGTAAGATTTATACAAATTTGATCATTCCTTTTTTTTATATTTATAGATGTTTTAAAATGTTTTATGGTTTTTCCAATCTATTGCAATTAAATTTTGAATAAAAAAATAACTGCACTTGACACTGACACACTATTGAATTCGCAAACAGCATGTTAAACAATGGCAAAAAATTTTACTAAGAATACCTTTAAAAACACCTATAAGAAGAAAAAATGTTTTAAGCAGACACTTGTTTTATTTTAGATTTTTGCTTAAACTAACTGCGAATAGCTTTCTTTGACAGTTTACATTAAGTATGTAATAAAAATTATATATTTTTATTGTAGAGAAATATTATTTTATTAAAGAAAACATTAGTGACTAGATGTATGTGGCGTATGATTAATATTTAATATTAAATTCATATCATACGTACATGTGTACACAGTTAGGTCAATGCTAAAGTGTTTCGTGTTTTGTACACTAATTAACAAAATTAAATTTGTATATCAGCTAAAATATCTTTTTTTTTTTTTAATTTATATATAAATAGCTTTAAGCAATTTCTGACTATTTTTTTTATTAAAAAAAGTTTTATATATAATAATTAGAGAACTAAATGAGCATTATTTAGAGATTTAGTTTTTTCTTAAGTTTGATAAGAATAAAATATTTCAATGCGGTAAATCACTTAAAATCTTTTTTTAAGCATATTTTCGCGAATGGCAAACATTAATACACAGACATAAGAATATTAGGAAATTCAAATGAAAAAAAGTATCTTGAATATACACTATTCGTGCTGTTATAGATGGAATTTCCTCCAACGAGTTCAAAATGAATTTAGGGGCAACACAAGGCTCCATCCCCTCTCAAAGTACATTTCTTATCTTTCTTTATGAACTTCTATGTCAGACGTTTAATAATATTTACTCCTTTGCAGACGACAGCAGTATATACAATTCATATTCATTTAACTACAGGCCTAGCTCTTTGGAGATTGGAGCTATAACCGTGATCTGGTGCTTATTTTTGATCTGGGCCGTGCAAATATGATCGTACAGTAGATCATGCTGCATTGTTTGTAATAATGGATGGTTTATATGTTGAAGAGATAGAATCTCTTGATGTTCTGGGCATGAAAATCCAGTGCGATTTCCATTGGACGGAACACATTTTTCCTGGGTCGAAAAAAGCATCCAAGTGTCTTAGTTTTTTTAAAATGGCGTAAAAACTATTTTACGTTATCTGACCTTCTTACCACTGATACCAACTGAATTCGACCGAAAATGGAATATGACTCTCATGTATGGGCTTGTGCTTCAAAGTCTACTTTGGAACTCTTTGACTGCGTACAGGAACGGGAGAGGGTACTCATTTGCTCCAGCTTCGTAGTATGTGTAATGTATCTCACTGTTTTTTCTATAAAATAATGTAATGTGCTCTGAAAAACTTGATGAACTTGTTCCTTAAACCCGGGGCTTTGTGCGAAATACGTGTCTTTCAAGAAGAGCACACCCATGTTTTAGCCACCTGCATAGTGAATAACTTCCCGCTTTACAAGGAAAATTTGTTCTTTTGTCTCACAATTTGTTGAGGACTTTCCTTAAGATTTTTTCTCTTTAACCTTACCTGACCTAATACAACCCTACCGTACCTATTGTTCGTTGGTTAAGTATTGATTTGATTGATAATTGCTTTATTAAAAACAATTTACAATTTGTTTTTGTTTAGTAAGTTAATGCAAGTCAATTAATTTTCCAATCAATGTCATTTAATTTTATTATGAACTTTTTAAAAAAATATTTAATTACTTTATTGCCTATCAGCGTATATGTAAAATAACAAAAAAGACATATCTATTATGAGCTGCTACAAAAACAGTCTCTTGTTCCTAGAAATCTGTAATATATTCAACTCATTTATTTTAAGTAAGAATTGAGCCAAAAAAATTTTCAGTATGTGGCAAAATATGAAAAAGTTTTATTCTAACATGACAATGTTTGATCAAATGTCACACCACTTTAAAACTAAATATCTAATTACTTTTTTTAAACAAGCTGGGAAATTTTTTTTACCCATCTTGTAGTCCTGACATTGCCCCGCAACATTTCTAGTTGCTTCAACTGAAGCAGAATATTAACTGAACTAGTCTGGTTTGCCTGTTTTTATATTATTACATATTATATATAATAAATTTATTTATATTTGAAAAATCTTTTAAACTTCATTGAGTTTTTGATATCCTTCACATTTCAGAAATATATACCCACAAAATTTTTGAAATTGCAGAAGTTGCGCTAACAAGTTAAGTTGTTAAAATTCTCTTGTTGATTATTTAATCAAAACGTAAATTAAAAAATCGAGTAAATATTCGCATAAAACCAAAATCTGGTTAAATGAATGATCTGCTATTTAATATTAATTGTTCACTACCAATTTTCTAAATCAAATTTACAATTCAATTTTGTGGTTCTAAACTAAAACACGTGCCAACTCTGAAAAGCGATTTGTTAATGAAGGGCATTGCTTTAATTGTAGCATTGATTTCTATCACTTAGTTTCATTAGGATAAAAAGATTAATAAACTTAAAAATTAGGTTTCTAGCCATAATTAAACTCTATAAAAAAACTAACAAATTGTCAATTATGTTTGATATGATGAGTAATTAAAAGTTGGATTTTTGGAATTGTAGGGGGCAAGGAAATAAAGCGGTTTTAAGCGAAACACGTTTCTGAGTCATTAAAAAGGTGACAAACAAAAAAAACCCCTGTCGAACCCAACATACACATTATTTAAAATCATAGGCGTTGCCAAATATAGTTTATCACAAAATCGTCATATTAAATTAAGTTTGATATAGTTTAGTAGTTAAGCAAAAACAATTCAATTTTGGCATTTAGTTCTATTTTGGTAAATTTATTATACAAAAATATTAATATTTTTATTTTCTTATAAACAGCTTGTGTTTCAATTACTTGTGAAAATATATACAGAGCAAGACAAATATTAAATTTATATCTACATTTATGGTCAGCAAGGGTTATAGGTTATAAACAATTTTCCATATATAACAAAAAAAAAAAGACAAAAGTAATTATTACCATTAGCCAGGTCATCAATATTAAGTCAAAGCATTTGAACAATGATAATAATAAATATTAAATGTCTTACCATTAATAACTACAATTTTATTAATGTTTAGGCTCATTATAGTATCGAAGTCATTAAATCAGTGAAACATTAATAAATTCTACAAGTTGGTAGGGGTTGTAACAGATCATTTATTTAAACAAAATTAACATTAAATGTAATTAGAAATTTAGCCAAAAACGTGTCAACTAAGTTTTTGGTTAAGATTTGAGTGGGGGTTGTGGTGTTAACAACACTAATGCATTGCAGTGAAAAAAATATTTATTTAATTAAATTATAATAGTTTTGAAATCTAATATTAATTATTTTAAAATTTGTATTTAATTTTTTGTAAATAAAAATTTAATAATTCTTCTATTCTATAGACGTCAGTTTAAGAAGGAAATATTTTAATTAAAATGCAAGTTTTTACACGATTCTAGCCGAGGAAAATGTAATTTTGAAATCACCTACGGTTTTTATCATCAGTATTCTTTGATCAGTTATTAGTGAATTAGCTGTAAGCACCATGCACAAAGATAAGTCAGGACGAAAACTAAACAAACTAAACTTTTTCCCTTTTTATATCTTATACTAACGCCATCTAGTGTATGTAGCGATTTAGTTATATATCAGATCGGCATTGTGTACAATTTTTCTTTTGTGGTCACCGTACCATATGTGTGTTATTAATTTTTAGTACAATTAAGGGCCCAAGTTCAACTCGACCTAGCTTCTTATTTCTTGAAAATAAAGAAATTTTATATTTTTTTCCTATATTAGCGTAAGTTTAAGGAAGAAAATCTTTATTGAAAATACAAATATTCTTTACTTCAGTAGCTGGGACTTTACTTTACTTTAACTGCAGGTGCCTAGAGGGTGCTCAGGGACATGCACAGAATTGTTTTTTATTCCCTGGATCTTTGATTTTTAACTTATTAATCTAATTGCAAAAGAAATTGCAAGAAGCTATGCAACTCGACTAAGGAATATGACAGGACAATTGGGAATACGAAGTGCTGCAATGACTACATTAATTAATCGAAACAGAGCATACTAGGAAAGCTTAGTACAGCTATGGAGTAATATGTCTGTATTTCTTATTGCAAATTTAATCAAAATGAAAATGTAGACGGAACTGTCGAGAGCTGGGCATTAGTGAAAACTTAAAAAATATATTTTAGCAGAGATTGTTGCAGCCTAAATTGCCTTTGATCTTTTCCAATAATGTTCTCTCAGACTAATAACTCTCAGGTTTATAAGGTAACAAAAAGTCAAGGGGACGTCGAATCTATCTTTGTAAATCTTAAAAGCTTTTTAACCATCAAGACATGCAAGAAGAGATTTGGGTTACTGTGTGCAGTTAGGGTTAGGGCTACGAAAGTCTGCGTTCTTACCACTTAGTAAAGAGTCTCTAGAGATATGTGCAGATCTTAAGAGACTTGGATGCGAAGATTTAACTCTATTTAAAGGGGAAAAAAAATTTCTAGTGAGCATTAAAGTAAGCTATTCTTGGAGAACCGTAAAAATGAAAATGTAAAAGAACTTGCCAGGAATGATTGCAGGGTCTGTGGTGTACCAAACTCGTTTCGTTTAGCGTTACGCGTTGTCCAGGGTCGCGTCTATTTAAAGCTTAGAAAATTTATTTGGGATGGGAAAGCAAAATTACTGGTATGTTCCAAGATAATCTGTAAAATTTTGGACTTTGGGCTCTTGAGATATTCCAGTTAAACCCAATCTACTCTTAGCCATACCGCTCACGAAGCCCTCGTACAAACGGGCTTTATTTATTCTACTAGAAACGAATATACAACATTCACAGGTACAGGAGTACAGAAATTGGACAGGTATCTCTTAGAAACTGTTTGAAATCCTTCAATAAATTGTTTGTGCCCTTTCAATAGCTGAAGTCTCAGGTCTTAAATAATAATGAGGGAAATTTTTAATTTTAAAGTATTTTTCTTGGCCTTCTTAAGAGACGTGGCTGTCTTGTGCGTTTTTTTCTTCTGTTCTTCTGAAAATTCGCACAGTGCAAATGCTTGAACACTCACTGACGAGCAGCAGACACGGTATAGCCTGCAGTATTTAAACGAAATTTTTGACTCTAAAATGTTTTCTGCAACCAAATAAAACCGAAGATATTTAGAAGAAAAGATAAGAATTTCTGGTAGCCTTCTTTAAAAGATATGTTTGTGAATTGGGGGTGTTTGTTAATTAGGCTATTTACTCTGCTTAAAAGTAAACAATTAGGGTCTAGAATCCACAACGACCCCATTTTAAAGCAAACATGCCACTCTAAAGAGGTATTGTCTATTAGAAGCCATGTTGGAACTAAAACTCGGGGTGCTATATACAACCTGTGGTTGACAGGTATTTCAACAGGTCATTTAACCTAGACTATCTTTCGAAAGATGACGCATAAGCAAACATTTTAAAATTTTCCACCCTTCATTGTCTCCAAAAATTGCAATAGTAATTATTACCAGGACATCCGAGTCTATTTGATCACCTACACAGAAAGAATAAACTAAGTAAACTTTACGGTGTCAAAAGTACGGTGAGTACGGTTTTTCTTAAATCAAGTACGAAATTTCTTACTCCAAGTACAAATTTTCAAGAATGAATTTCTTACTTTTAGTCACAATTAAGCCAAAAAAGGATTGATTTAAGTTCGGAACCGTACTTGATGTAAGCGTGAAAAATATTGATTTAAGCCGTAGATTGATTTTTTTCTTTCTGTGTAATTACCACACGTTGATCCGTTAAAACTGACAACGATTTTCAAATACACAGATCTTATTTCGCAAGCCTGTCTGTTCATTTAGTAATGAAATAGCATCTCCAAATAAGATCCCAGCCTAAATAAATATTAAAAAGACGAAGGAGCAGGTAATGTTTTAAGCAATTGGTCGTTACACTTCTCTTTTCTAGCAAAATTTAGTTCAACCAATTTCAATTTTTTAACTAAATTTTATTTACGTTAGTATTTTTAAAATCTATTTTATTAAAACACTTGTAGACCTCTACCACAACGTGTTATGGTCCTCAGACCCCAGATGTTTTCATAAAATAAATGATAATGATTAATGATAATTTTTCTCCAAAATTTATTTGGTGCCTACTTTTTTTACATAAAAACTATCGACACCTTTAAGTTTCCTCTTTCGTGGTTTATAAAAATACAACAAATAAAACTAAAAATAAACTATGTTCTACCATCATCATTTTCAAGTTATTTTCATTTGGGAAAACATTAGTGTAACATTTGTTGTGACACACAATACAGTTACCCTAAATACTCATACAAACACATACAAATCTACAGGCATTTTGAAGGCAGCACGTGCAAGCATAACAATTTATTTAGTTTCTTTAACAATAGTCTCTCATCAAAACTTAAACACACACATACTTACAGCCTCGAACACACACACACACACATCTATATATTTGTTAGTTTTTTCTGCTTTTATTGTAGAACTTTTTTTTATTAAGTGTGTCTGTGTGTACATCTTGTTCAGATAATAAACTTAATGATATGAGCATGAAAATGCGTGTTTTTCTTTTCAAAATACATCATAACAAAACCTTTAAGTAGGCAAATGGAAATAAAAGCAGCAAAAGTTACGAACATTGTATCAGCGAAAAAAAGCAAAAAACTCTTTAAAAACAAACTGAAATTTGCAAAGAAAAATAAAACAGCGGCGGGAAATTATAAAAGTTTGTTTTTCTCTCAAAATTCAAAAGAACTGCAGCAGAAAGACGTGAAAAGAACAACTTTTATGCACAATAGTAAATAAGAGACTGGGCGTAGTTGGAGTTTCCAAAGTTTTTTTTATCTTTCCTTAGCTTTGTTCAATATTTTATCTTGTTTTTATATCATTATGAAGAAAACAAACATCGAAACTATAAACAACTAAGTGTTCTCTATGTAATTCTATAGAGCATGATGATGTATTACTTAAGGTTTCCTTTTATTGTTTTTTTATTAAAATTTAACTAAATGGGAATAAAACAGTTCTCTGGATAAACTTTTTCTTTATTTCAAATAGTAGGCAGAATTCTGTTTAGAAACCAGCAATCATGTTTTGTTGTCTTGTGAAGAGATTTCATGGAATTACAAACTTTTTTAAATTAAATGATATTTCATTAGAACCCAGATTTACAAACAAAAGATAAACATGAACTTTTAAAAATTGTGGTTATAATTATAATTTAATTTTTAAAAATGTACAGACAATACGAGAGTGGATTAAATGGATTCAGTTAAAAATAATGTCTTATACAAGCCTCGTATGTTGGAGGGCGTTGGAGTGGGACGATATAAGGAAGCTTTTGTGAAAGGTCCAGAGATGTGCTATACTGGGTCAGGAACAGTACACTACAGTCAGCGTTGGATATTATTCTGCATCTTTTTTTTTATTTGGGATTTGGTTGCTGAAATAACGGCAGGAAGCTTGTTTAGGCTTAGTGAGCCAGATATGCTTAGGACAGGTTCAGATTGACACGCCGGCATTTTTGGAAGAGTCGGGGATGGTCGACTTTTACAGCAGTCAGGTTGGATGTACTATATGGTCACGAAATTTGATTTAAGGATCTTGCTTAGTCAGTATTTGCAAATATGGAGGCATGGAAGGGATCCGAGAGCCCATATGAGGGGGGTAAAGTCTTCACTAGTGGATAAAAATAAAGGCGAGTACAGCAGCTAGTGTAATATAGATGCAGAAGTAAAAAAGCCATAAAGACTTCCAGACGAGTGAAGCACTTTGAAGGCTAAGATTCTGGCGATGAGGAGAGCCACCACTTTAACAGTCAAGGTGCGCTCAAGGCTCTAGAAGGACATTGTATGAGCTTTAGGCTTGTGAACGACTGTATACGTAGTCTCAGGGCGATCATGACGACAAGCAGGACTAGGTTTTGTAGGGTTTCGGGTCATTATGACGTTACCGGCATGAGACTGCCAATTAATTGGTGAAGAGGAATCGGCTTGGGATATTGGGATGGTTTTGTAAGCCGGTAAGACTGCCACTGGGTTTCTATTATGGATGATAGTGGCACAAATAATGGACAAACTGGGTCTATCACCGTGATCTTCAGTCTTTTGTAGCCCTGCCTGGACAGGATGAGCATAGCTCTGCTGCTGAAGGAGAGCAGGATGATTCTAAGGTGCATTGTTGGGACTTTCACAGGGCAAGCGGGATAGGAACTCTCCGGATTAATGCAGGTTTTGTGGGTATGAGGTGAATATAGAGACTCTGCGACGCCTTACCTTTTACTACCCTAGGCTGTAGATCTGCTGACAGAGGGAGTTTGGGGTGCTTCTAAGACGGACTTGGCGAGGCATTTGGCTGTTGGCTGGGAAACATCATAGGATTAATAAAACGGGTTGGATGCCAGGGTAGAAAGGTTATTCAGCGCCTGCGAATGCTGATTGCTTGCGGATGGCATTTTTTCGCTCTTTTCTTAGTTCTGTATCGCAGTACCTACGAATTTCTTTGTTTTTCCTCCTCCCCCTTTTTTACTCTTCTCAAGGGATTCACAATGGGCCTAGGGCCCTTTAGGTTAAGGTGCCAAATTGAGCTCATCACTACCCTTCGTAATCTAACCTATTGCCTTATATCATATGGAAAAAGTATCTTTTGTAAGACAAGTTGGGTACCCACACCGCAACAGTTTAAATATAATTTAATTTGAGAAATAAAAAAGTAAGAAAAAAAGCGAATATTAGAACGAGAGGGTTGAGGAAAAAATAATCTAACAAGAGTTGCTGACGGAATTAAAAACCACTGCCCCCCACTGATAGACTTACGCGCTACCAGATAATTTGACGTTTTAGATGTTTATTAGAAATATTTTGTATTGTTTTTGGTCAGTTGGTCACCACCTATTTCGGCGATCATCTAAGACCTTTAAAACTCTCATTTAGATCAAAAACTTTGACCATTTGGTAGTTCTTATATGATTTTCTCACTTTAATAAATCTCAAACAGTCAACAGTAGAAAAAAAGGAGCAATGGTGAGAAATTTGGCATACTTAAAAGGCTTAACGCCTGCCTTGAAGATAAAATGTTGCAGTGAGAATAACAATGGTTTATACTACTAATAAGAACATGTTAATGCCTGGGCAATCAGATGTCATTCGCACCAATGCAAAATATGTATTCGGCCATTCCTTTTGTACCAGTTATTATACACAAAACCGTTATTTCCTTAACTCAAATTAAAAAAAATATAGTGTTCCTTTAACTTAATTGGATTAGTGATTCTATTGTTTTGTTTTAAAAGATAAATGTTTTTTTTTTAATAAAAAAATTCGAATCTAAAGATTTTTTAAGACAAGTAAGTGCCTTTCGAAGACTCTTCCAAATTTTCAAGGATATTGAAATCAACAAAATTTCCTCTCAACTCTTATATAAACTACAATTACTTAAAAATAATTGTGGCTTACGATGCTTGCAATGTTCTCACAGACACACACACATAAATATATTTGTTTAAAATTATTTAATGCTTAACCGGAAATGAGTTGCAGTTATAGTTTGTTGTTAAAGTATGACAGTAAAACAAATAAATAAACTACAAAGCAAACTGTTTTTAAAACTTTTTTTTTTATTTTTGTGCATACAACTTAAGTTTAGTTACTTGTAGTATTATTTTCTTTGCAGTTGTAAGTACTTATAACGATAAGTTTGCTGGAAGGATGTCTGATAAGTTTAACGATTAAAAGGTTTTGTACAAGGATATATATTTATTTTAAACAAAGAATACTCTGATCCAAAAAATTATTTTTATATTTTTATTAAATATTTAAGGAAATATCTTTTTGTAACAAAGGGTTGAAATAATTCTGTTTTTATAAAATTTTTGCTTCCAATAATTAAATTTGTTTTTTTTTTTTTTGCTTTATTTTTATTTTTGTTCAAAGTTTTTATTTACAGTAGAATTATAGTGTAAATATTGGCGGAATCTTTTGTCTTGGTGGTGGTTTTTTATTTCGTAAAAGGATGAGAAACCAGAAATTTTGCAGAAAAATATAACATTCCACTA
Source organism: Melanophora roralis (assembly GCA_963583895.1). NCBI lineage: Eukaryota > Metazoa > Arthropoda > Insecta > Diptera > Rhinophoridae > Melanophora > Melanophora roralis. Next base: position 118,311,614 of record OY757187.1, read on the forward strand.
CTATAGACAAAATATACTTTATGGATTTGTTTAACAAATAAGTGCAAACAACAAAAAGAAAACAAGTAAGAGCGCTATATTCGGCTGTGCCGAATCTTATATACCCTTCACATTGGTCTTTAAATATACCTAGCCGAGTGATTTTTTACTGCAAAAAATATAATAAAAAACCTTGTGCGAGTTTTAAAGTTCATAGAAAACTATACAAAATTTTAACGTTCGTATGTCGAGAGTTTTAAAAGTTTTCGACATTATTCATATTTAAAGGTTAATAAAACTTGCTAAATGTTATGGGGTGTTCTAGTCCCCCTGCTCCTCTCCAACTTTTTCTCCAAAATGTATGAATTATTTGATTATTACTTTGTCCGAGTCAATAGCTGTTATAGTTTCCCAGATGTAGCGAATCGAAAATTCCATAAAAATTGTTAAATTGTATGGGAGCTACCCCTTCTTCACCCCCAACCCAAAAATTTTTTTTCTTTGAAGCGTAGGCCTTGTTGTCCAATTACTTTCTGTTGAACATTTGATTTCGATATCTGTTATGGTTTCCGAGATATAGCGTATCGAAAATTTCATACAAATCGTTAATTTGTATGGGAGCTACCCCTTTTTTTGCCCCCACTCAAAAACATTTTTCTTTATAGTGTAGGTCTAATTGTACAATTACTTTTTGTAGCAGATTTCTAGTCGATAGCTGCTTTAGTTTCTCAGATATAGCGCATAAAATATTTCACCAAATTTGTGCAGTTGTAGGAAAAATACCATCTCCCCTGGTCCTATCTGAAAAAATTTTTTTTGTTATTTAGGTCCCTGCTTTAGGAGTATCCGTGCCAAGTTTTGTGTCAGGAATGACTTATTTACTAAGATATATAGGGATATATGCACGGATTTTTTCCTAAAAAAATGGGTTGTTTTGGGTTTTCGCTTATATCTCGGTCAATAGATTTTGCTGATTTTAAATAGCGATCGGCAGCAGGATATTTCTAACGATTTGACACCAATAACTGGTCTGTATCTTTTTATTTGACTCCGGAAACTTGATTTCAACAGACGGACAGACGGACAGACAGACAGACGGACAGACGGACAGACGGACAGATGGACATGGCTATATCAACTTGCCTATCTATAAGGATTCAGAATATATATACTTTATGGGGTCGCAAATGGATAATAAAGAAATTACAAACGGAATGAAAAACTGATATATACCCTATCACTATGTGAAGGGTATAATGAAAAAACTAGCCTATTTTCCACATTAGGGCTATGCCTTTTAGAAACAAACTAACCAAAGCTTCCTTTAGTATTTTTGCAATATATGTGAGTTTACCACCTGGTTGGTCAATGTTCTCAAATTCTAATAAAGCAAAATATTTTTTTAGTTTTATTATGACTTCAAGCAAGTTTCATTGAAATTAGTTATTGGGTGGATTAACTTATTATTTTTACATATTTTTTTCTAAATGACCCTAATAGTTTACTCTCTTGTAATATTATGATATCATAAACTTCCACTCTAGTTAGCATTTTAGTTTAACTAAAAAAAATTTAAAATCTTCTTTCTTTGTTTTCCACTCGAACATAAGAAAATTTAGCTAAAAGCATAAAAAAAAAATATTCATTTCTACAACAACTAATTTTGAGGTTAATTTGGAAAACAGAAATAATAAAAGATAAAAGCTTCAATAAACAAAATTAAATTTAGATTTATTGTTTTTAAATTTTATGTTAATATTAGACTTCAATTACACAACGGAGTTTTTCGTCAAATCACTTCTATGGGGGTTTTACTACTACACGATGATTCAATAACTTCAAAAGTTCGCATAATTGCGCTGCTGAAGGTATGGATGTACACAGAAAGATCTGAATCGTTAGTCTCCTCGTCAGTCACGGAAATTAAGGCTTAGTTAGTCCAATCCGTAAGAAAATATACTCAAACATCTTTGTCTACATCGGCATAAGATAAGAATTGGGAAACCATATAAAAAACGAGGCAACAAAATAGCTTCAACTGAGTTTTCATTGGAAAATATAAATGAAAAGAAAAACAGTAGAACACCTCTTGTTCCTCCCCTGCGGAAAATGGACGTCAATTTGTCGGCGAACTCTTCCTGTTGCAGGTACAAAACATGAATTGTACAAAAGTTATTGGTCGTGATCGGTTAGAAAGGCACATTTAAAGTAACTGGTTTAAATATGTTAAAGAGGTTAGAGGAAAAAATAGAAATACTGGTCTCTACACATAAACATACACCTGTTTATTTATACACACACGCGTAAATACAAACAAAGTAGATTGAACAGGATCTTAAGCAATTAATGCAAACTTTACTTTTACAGGATTGGCCTGTAACTCGTTCTGCGGTGTTAGTTTTAAACCAATTGCCCGCTCTAATGACAACGCAATGTAAAAGTGACAGGTTCTCTTTATATAAAGTGCAATAACTATAACCAGTCCCTCCCCTAAGAAACCGTTTACGTCAATAGTCTTGGACCAGTCCACTTCCCCGTAGGGTCTGTACAGCTTTCACTTTTTATGTTTTTCCTTAGCACTGAAAATTGTTCGGATCAGCACTTTTGGACCAGTAGACTGCACAGTCTGTCGAATAAGGCTAATTTTTAATCATCATGTCTATCATTACTTACCTGCGATAACAGGGACTATGATAGGGTATTTATTGCCAACCCTTTATATTACATAAATTTAAATAACAATCGAATCGTAATATTTAATGGCCAGTAGCAGCCAAAACCTTGTAAAACTGTACTACTTGTATTTTCTGACACATACGGTAAGCAAGTTGAGATTTAAACAGTGACCCTAAATAAGAATCCATGAGTGCGTTATGGGACCTACAGATCATTGGCTTTCTTGGAGTAGTTACAGGCAAGTACTGGCTATTGGAAGACAATATCAACCTCCGCATTAACACGATTTTCGTTCTTATTTTGTTTATTTTTTTTGTGGTTAAGCTTTTGTTAAAAAATATATCGTGACATACCTGGGTCTGCTGTGGAGTTAAGGACTATGTTCACAGAGGAAACTTAGGTATTCGGGAGATCCGTGTACAGCAGAGCCTCCTGTTGGTCATATAACAAAAAGATCAATTGGTTAGGTAACGTATCACTAGGCCTAACGATGCTACAAGCTAATTCAGAAGGCAACCCTCGAGTCTGTGTCAGATGGCAGTATATTTCAACAGAAAATAGAGTAAACTACCAGAAACAAAAAAAAACAAATCACTTGGATGACACCGGAGACTTGAATTGGGAGATTGAAAATCATCTCAATATTAAGCCCTCTCTCCCATATTTTTTTCATTCTCTGAAACCAATTTCTCTTTCAACTATTTTCCAGCCAACTCTACCTTGTCACACTCACGCACTTAGTGGCCATAAATTGAAAAAATAAAAGACGTCCTTTAGAGTGGAAAGCTGGTTTTGTAATATTGGGTTCTTATCCCTGGAAGAGGCTAGATATCCCACGTATCCTATATTAATGCCCATTTAGTCCTTAGGTGGCCCGAATGGTCTGAAAAGACAAAATAAAATTTTTTAATCTAATACTCCTTTTGTGGTCAAATAAAATAAATTTTTGATATGAAGTGTGCTTTTTTATTTACAAGAAGATTACATGTAGAGAATTCCACAGATGGCGTTCTTACCTAATTTGGAAAAAATCGTTTTCTTACTTTTTCAAAAAAAGTTGAATTAAGACAAAAAATCATAAAATTCATAGTAAATTATTCTGTTTTTTTATTAAATTGGCAAGAGTTTAAAATAATCATAGGCTAATTAATCTGCTTTTCTGTTAAAGATTTTCGTTAAAAATTTCACAGCCATTACTTTTACCTAAAAGTTTTTTTCAGCAAAAATTTATCTTTTTAGTATTTAATATTGTAAAAGGACTTCAAACCATTAATAAAAATAAAATAACTGCGCTCGTTTCCCAAAAAATTTTACACAATGAAATTTTATAATTAAAATTTTTTAAAATTTAAATTTGGAATAACCGCAATAGTTTTCTATAGACTATTGAATACGTTAAGGGCTGGGCTAAAGCGCTGGTTCACTGATAAAAATTGTGGTTTTTCTTACCAGTTGTTGACACAGAATGCTGGCCATTTGCTCGCAACATTTAAGAAGGTCAAAACATTTGTAATTTGATATTTCCTTTTTACATATATTTATCTTAGTTAAGTTTCCTTAATATTTCTTATTTTAAAGATGTTTTGGATTAATTTTACTGGACTGCTTGCTATTTATTTAATTATTTTTTTTTGACTTTTTTACTAAAATTTCAAGCCACTGGTACACGAAAAACAGAGTGACATAGTGCGGAAAAACCCCAAGTTCTATCTGCTTCACAATTTAGTGCCAGCCGTTACACTGCGGCTGCAAAGATGCCATTTGACAATGATCGAGTATGACCTATACAGGAGTTTTTAATGGACCTTCACTTCTTAACAGGTCATTCAGAGAAACGATTATATATTTTTTATGTTGCTTTTATTTTATGACTATAAAAAATATTATCCTTTAAAGCCATTGCTTTTTTTAATTGCAAACTTAAAATGTTTTAAATATTATAAAAAATGTGAATTGGGTAGTGACATTCGTAGCAACGGAGTTTTCATGTATTATTTGGTTGTATTTTAAAGTGACTTCCACTCTAATCCAACTGAGCAAACAGTTTAAAAATTTGTTATCAATATAAAGATTTGTTTGTTTAAGTCCTGGCAAAAATGATAAAAAAATGTTTTAAAGGATAGAAAATAACTTGTTAAAAACCATTAGTTCTGTCAATAATAATCCTCTTTCAAATTCTCCCCTAAAGGTTTTAAAACACTTTCAGGTGACTGACGAAAGGAAATACAAATGTATTTTATATCCTTTTACTACAAAATTAATTCTTTGCTTAAAATTTAACATAAAAACCCCCCTCTGCAAAACAATTTTTTTATAAATTTTATTTAGATTATCATTAAAATATAACCTCTGGTCACATATTGTCTCTACAAAATTTATATTTTATTACGCAATGAGTTAGAAAATGTTTCTTTTTTTGTTGTCTTTAAATTAACCTTCTAACTGCAGACTTTGTTACCCCTCCCCACAATAAAAGTAACAAAGCATTTTATCTCATTTACCATTATTTAAGCATTAATGTTAATCTTTTTATCTTCTTTTTCGGCCATTTTCAAAACAAAAGTCCTTTTTACACTCTCCTCATTGCTCAGGTGAAGTGTTTTAACTTCCATCTTGTGACCAAAAAAAATTTTACATTGACCCTTGTCCAAGAATATTTTTGAAATTTATGGTCCAATTAAATATACATTTGAATACAATATTTTGTAAAATGTTTGAAAGCAAATAAATAAAAAAACATAGAAAACTATAAAACAAAAAAACAAATAGGAGCTGTTAAAAACAAATGGTAGAAATTTTTTTTGTCTTCACAAAACAAAACAAATCATCAGGGTGGCTAATTTAGATGTTTGTAGTTTATAAACCTTTTGGTTTCATTTATTTGTTTGTTCTTGTTGTTGTTATTGTGTGCTGCTACTAGTTTCTCCTGTTAAAATAAACTCTTATCTAACGTAAAATCATTTTGAAAATAAAAATTTACCAAACAAAGGGGGCTCTAGATAAGATAACTGTTGAATAAAGGTTATAAATATGTGGCATTAAACAGATATCGTTAACATTTAAATAAATTCCAAAAATTCAATTTTCCATAATTTATTTCCAGCGTTTACAGATTTAATGGCCGCCAATTTGTAATTCAGAAGTAAAAGCGTGAGGATTGTGTATAAAGAAATTGGAAGTTTAGATTTTTATTTTAAATATTAAATGTTTTTGGATTTGCTTTCCAAAGGCACTTTAGTTAATTTAATACAAGCAATTATCCAATCAATTTGTGAATTTTGCTTGGTCGCTTTATTTGAAGAAGCAAAAATATTTTAACTTAAATAAGTTATAAAATAACCGTTAAAAACAATATATGCTTAATTAATCGAGTAGTTTTAAATCGATTATTTGTTTAAGTAAGAAAAATTACAAATTTTGACTTGAAAAATAACTAGAATAATATAAGCCGACTAATCAAGTACTAAAACAAACTTTAATTTACCCTAAATTTTACTAGTTATTGCACCCTCTTGCTGCTTTTTGCTTTAGACATTAACAAAAAGGAGTATTTGTGATCAAAAGTCTATAATAAACGTATTTTCGAACGTATGTTTGGGTGATAAAAGTACCAGCATAAATTGGGATTGTTTTTCATATCAGAGTCAAATTAGTCATTATTGTATGGTTGACTGTTAAAGTCAACTTTTCAAAGACCAATAATACTCTTCATACCCATTTTCACAACAAACCATATTAGTAAATAAAAACCATTCATAAAAAAACAAGTAAGAGCGCTTTATTCAGCTGTGCCAAATCTTAGATACTAAGTGGCCTTGAAACCCAGAAATTTTTTTTAATTTTATTAATATTTCTTTTTTTTAAATGGGGGTCGGTGTCATATTTTAACCCTCTTAGGGCATTTGTGAAGTTGTGGTGGTTTTTACCCTAACTATTTCCATTTTTGTATGGCAACTCCCTTATGAGGTGGAGATACGGGATAAGTATGTTTTAGGAAAATGCTTGCAGGAGAAATGAAAGAAAGGCAGTCCCACATTTGGTCTTTCCACAGGCATCCTGGAAGCTGTAGGAAAGGATTTACTACAATTTTACCAAACCTTGGAGATACGAGGTAAGTATACTGTACGAGTATGTTTGGGAAGTGATACTAATGGGGGTGGGCCGTACATTTTGTTTTTCTAAGGCCGATTCTGGGGAAGTTATGGTCGCTTAAACACCTTATTTTAAATTTTCTATAGCAACCCCTTAGGTGATTGTGATAGGGTATAAGATACATTTTATTCCTCTGAGGCGACTCCGGGTAAGTTGTAGTGGATTTTTATTTTATTTTCCTTAAAATTTTGTATGGAAAACTCCTTAGGACGTGGAGATAGGGGGTAAGTATGTTCTAGGAATATGTTTGCAAAGAAAAATGTGTTGGAGTCGGCCTTACATTTTATTTCCTACGAACACCATGAGAGCTGTAGGAGTGATGGCAGCCCGGCTAGGGGGCTCGTGAGGAAAAACTAATGGAAGTTAGTCTTACATTGCACCCGTGTAGGGACAACTTGAGGGTAGTTGTAGAGGTTTTTATGTACAAATTTTAGAGAAATAAACAGAGATCGTCTTGAACTTTGGCTTATAACTCGGTTTTTCGCAGATATATCTGATAGTTTGATATAACTGGCAGCTTAAAGCAATAGTTGATTTCAACCCTAACACGGACAGACGGGCAGATTGGCAGACGGACAGATCTTTATTGATAAATGGAATTTCTTATCTCTAAAGACTAAAAAAATATTTAATTTATGACGTCGCATATGGATATTAAAGAAAACGCAAATGAAATGCAAACTGATATACACTAACCACTATGTGGATAGTATAAAAATTATTGAAACAAACTCGAAACCGATTTTCATTTAACCGAAAAACATTAAATTATTGTTCAAAGCTTAATGTGACTAACCTCAAAATTAACACCCATTTTTTTGACTGTAACTATATAAAAACAGAAGAATATTACATTATTGAAATTTTAAATATATTGAATATTTATTATAAAAAAAATTTTTCTGCACCTGTCGTAGCTGGGATTTGAGACTTTTCCAACTGAAACACTAGCACGCTACCATCAAGGCTATCTACTCACCTTGTTTTTAACTGTTAAAGTATATTAAAAATAACAAGTTTTTTTTGCTTGATTTTTTTGGAGAGGTCCAGAATAGACTTGATTTAAGAAAATCGTCCTTGAACTTTAAATTTTCTAGTACGATTTTGGGTTAATTCAAGAATAAAGTTCTTGATTTTTCCTTTCTGTGTGAATTCAAAAATGCAGTCTACTCTGCCAGACTAATTTTTCAATAAAAATGTTCTTTCTAAAACTAACATCGTTTATAGAGTAAAAAATAAAACAAAATGTAAAATTTTTTTTTTGCAAAAAACAAAAGGAATATAAAAGGGATAAAATTTAAAACTAAAATAATAATAATGAAATAGTTAGAAGCATTAGAAAGTGTAACACAATTACTATTGTTAGTTTTTTTTTCTTAGTTTGATTGGGCTGTTTTCATAACACGACATGTTAATAATTTTTTGTAGATTTTACAGTTCAACTAAGTGTTAATTATACCTCCACTAATAACAAATTTTATTTATTTACAAATATTTTACTCCACATGGCTGTTTACTTTGCTTTACTTCAATATTGAAAATAAATATTTTATTAAACATAATAACTAAAATGATGATTTAATATACATATATTTGAAAATATTTATATTATTTAATTTTAGTCAATTTGTTTGTTTATCTTTGAGTTTGTTATTTTTGTATCAAACTTAAAATTGGTTGCCAAACAAATCCAAATTGAAATTATATAAATCATAAAAATTATTATTATTTGATTCCATATTATTATTAGAGTTTTACTTAAATAAGATGTATAACGAAAAAACCAATAACAACTTAATTAATATATTGAAATTATTTTTTGTATTGAAATTTGTAGCAACAACGTGTTATTTAGTGCTTTGACAAAAAGTTGTTTATCCACAAATTAAATTTGGGATTTTATTTTATAAATCAAGTTTGTTTATTTTTTATCAAAAGTAATTTTATTTAATATTTATTATATATAATATATTATAAGGTGCACTGGGATAACTACGTGATTTCTTTGCCTGTACCTTAGTAACCAAATTATTTTTAAGGCAAATATGTCATCCGTGTTATAATAGTTAATGCATAATAATGAAATTTTTTTTTCAAACAAACAAACTTATACCATAAAAAAATCATAAAAAATAATTAAGAAGGTTATGGTTTAGCAAGCCCGTCCACATTATACCCTACAACACATCTGTATGGAGCTCTTTGAAAAAATGTCCTTTCGGAAAATAGATATTTTTGACTATAACTGACTCGACCATTTTTTTTTAAAAATTTTGCACAAATATTTATCTTTATGGCCAAAAAAATCTATTTTCCGAAAGGACATTTTTATAAAGGCTGTATTAAAAAATAGACCGATATTATTTTAGTTTAGAATAATTGCTTAAGGCATAAGCAAAATTTTGTCAATATAGAGTAATATTCGAGCCAGCTACAGCCAAAAGTACTTATTCCGTGGCAACATTTGTATAGCAGCTTTTTTGAAAAATAGACAGATAATCACTATAAACAATAGGTGTCGTGCCAGTGCCAAATTTTCTTAAAATATCTTTCGTAATTTCGAACTGTTCCTTGATTAAAAGAATGCATGACTACCCAGACGGATCGAAGGACGGGTGGATGGACATGCTAAGATCGCTTCAGATAATGATTTTGAGTCGATCGGTATACTATAAGGAGGTACACGTACGTGGTGTTAGTATAATAAGTTGAAAACCATTTTTAGATTTTTGACAAGTATTTAAATAAACTGGAAATACATCCAAATTCGCTCGCTCGAAATATCTTGCAACAAAGAGGACATACTCGTATGAAAAGAAGGAATACTATTGCGCTAATATGAAACAATGGAAATGAATTAAATTTATTATGAAAACTTAAATTTTAGTCTGGCACTGACTGTACCAATATTAAATATTTTATTTTGATATTTGAATACTAATTGTTAGTTCTCATAAGCGTAGATTTAATAAAAAAAATGCAAAAAAATGAAAAAAACATTGATTTCCATTTAAATGATTTCCAGTGTAGCTGAGTGTCCTTATAAAATTTGTTTAAATGTTATTTAATAAAAAAAAGTTTAATATTTTTTTCGCAAAAAAATCAATGAAAATAGTGGTTAAAAAAAAGGCTGATTTAATTTATGGCTGGCCAGTCGTTCTACTCCTTTGGCATTGACTGTTGTCTAACAATGAATTATTATTACTACTAAAAGTCTTAATTCGCTCTATTGCAACAAAAATTAAAAAATTTGTTCCCCTCAGGTCAAAAGTTCTCCACGTACTAGTTTTCGAGACTCTAGACGAAATGGTGTTTACTAAGCTCTTCATAGTTTCCCCTTTTTCTTTCATATCTTGTCCGCCATTTCATTGCCATCTATATTCCTGTTACGAACCTCTTAAATATGCACTTCTTTCATGGCATAAATTTAACCCATGGGTCTCGTGCAAGCTGGTGAACTTTGCTTTGCAAAAGCAATGAGAAGCTCCATGTCAGGTACTTTTTTAACCTTTGGTACTATTTCGCTACTTTTTACGAAGGTTTTGTTTCTTTTATACCAATAAAGTAAGTTATAAATTTAATTTAAGTTAAATAGCACTAAATTCGAAATTAGCTTTTAAAATGTTTAACTCGAAAATCGTAATTTTTAAAGTTTTTGGCAAAAATTATTTTTTGTATATCTTTGATAATTTTTTGAATTTTTTGATTATAATAATTAAAACTATAGAACTAAGACTAATTGACCCCGATTAAGGTCGATAACCAAATAACTGGACGTAAATTGATTTTTCACATTTTTCAAGTTGTTAACAGTTTTTTTGTTATTGGTTCTAATAATATTCAATTTTATTCAAATTAATAACGGAAGTCAACAAAGTGGACAGAGTTACTTGTAACCATTTAAGGCACTATTTTTTGGAAAATAGTAATTTTAGCCAAGATATGCGAAATTCACGGACCAAAACATCACCTTTGATTCGAAACTAAATTTTACTTGGTCAATCGGGTTGTCAATGCTTTTAAAATAAGAATTCTTATAAGAATTTTTAAATTTCAATTTTCATCAAATTGCAACGATTTAAGGACAGAATTGAACTAAGAGTATAAAAGTGGGTTTTTCTACCTTTTTTGGGTTTTTAAAACCCAAGTTTAGATATATGAAACTAAGGGATATTTTTGACACAAAGTATTAGGGGCCATAAGCCCCGATTAGGGTGTATTTTAAAAGCCTTTTGTCCTATTGAAAAGGGTTAAATAAGCAGAAGTTTTTTTATTTTTTTTAACTTCTTTGTTACTTCATTGAAATTTAGAATTTGAATTAATTTACCATTAGAAGTGCGGCTACAAAGTAGTGTGTTAATTGCTTGTATCATATGAAACATTAAAAGCAGCAAAAAAATTAATTAATCAATTTATCTTGTAAACAAAGGGGTTATCTGCAAAAAGAAATTTGTTTTTGCACATGGCACTTTCACAAAAGCAATAATGAAGGCTTAAGTTGTAACTGAAAACAAAAAACACTTGCTGTCATTGCGGCAAGTTTTATTGTTTTGGATTTGTCAACATGCTTATAGTTTATAAACGCATTTTTAAAGGGCTGAGTCTCACATATACTTAAACGTCTTGCCAAAACTCTAAACAAAAATCTTAAAACAAGCAAAGTAAAAACGCAGTATGGAAACCATTAAGAAACATCTAAATTATGTTTTATTCCTAAAATAATGCAGCAACAATGGCAAAAACAACAACAACAACAATAATGTGATCGTGAAAAGCACATTACATTATAAATACATGATTTCTTGAAACATTGTTTATGTATTTGTTTAGTGTATTTTGCTACCAGCATCAGTTTGTTGCATAAATTTTATCTTTGTGTGGCAGATTGCTATACAACCACGATTTTGTGATAGTGAGAACGAGAAATTAAAAGAAAAATGTTAATTCAATTTGTGCATGTACATGCCTGTGAATGCATGTTTGTGCATGTATGTGCTTGTAAATTTGTGGTGTGTTTACAAGCAGCCAAATATGTTGTTGCATTAATATACCATAAAACATGTTGCTCTTTTGTATTGTAAATTTAAAAGCTGTTGACAACATCTATGTATGTATTTATATATAGCAAATGTGGCAAACTATTTACACTATTTTCTACATAATGTTAAACTGAAACTTATTACTTAATATTACTATATTGGAGTTTAATAGGAACAATTGTGCGGATATTTTAAAGTTTATATATATCCATTTTAGGGCTGCAGGCAATATAATATTTTGCAGGAAGTCAAACAGCTTAAAGAAAAATGGTGGTAGCCTAAGCTTTTAAACTTAAAATAGAAAAAAAAACTATTAATAATGATAATGACTGAAAAAAAAAAATAAAAAAAAATTTTAATGAAAAAAAAACTAAAAAAAAATTTATTTAAAAAAAAAAATTTCTTAAAATAAGTAAAATGTTTAAAATTTAAAATTATCGTTTCTTAAAAGAGCAATTTTATATTTTAAAAATATTATTAAATTACTTTGTAATATTCTAATTGCGACAATCCTTTTCCTTATTACAATTACGATTTTTAATATTTTAATACAATTTTAAAACGTATTTTTCTAATCTACAATATTGTCATAATCATACCTAAGGCAAGCACTCAACCATTTAATAAAAAACAAACATTCACAAAAGAATGGAAAGCGAGATCCGAAACAAACGCATAAAAGATTTAAATAAATACCTTTAATTTGAATGAAAACTCATGCTAAGAACGGCATCCATTATAAGATTAACAATATTTTCAATGAATAAATTACAAAACACAAATGAAAAAAAATTCAGAAAATAAATGTCATAGAGTTACATGATGATGTTCATGCGTAGCACAGATTAACATTATGAATGCAAACTGACATGTGTGTGAAGTATCACTCATATATGCTTAACATTTGATTTGTATGTAAAATCACGTTTGATTTAAAAGAAGTTTAAAGAAAAGATAAATGTTGATTTTATTCTTAATAATTTTCCAGTTGTTGAAACCACTATTAATAATAATGCATTTAACAATTCTTTTTTTGCTTTCTTTTTCTCATATGAATGGAAATAAAATAAGATCTGTTTAAGGATTATAAAAAATAAAATATGATTAGTTTTCAAGTGTTCACTAATGCAAAATTTTTTGTGAAGTGTTTTATTATACAATATAATTTGATATGATCATAAAAGGTCCTTATAAACAAAATTTCTTGATTTTGGAAAAAAAAACTGTTCCTTTTATACTTTTTATACTCGAAAATAATGGAAAATTTGTGTTACGATATAAATAAGTTGTCAATTTTAAGTAGCGAAAAGCTTGTGTATAAAAAGAAGTATAAGGCATTTTGGGTAATTATTTTAATAACGAAAAAGGTTTATATTAACAAATAACACATTGGAATGTTATAGTCGGTCACGTAATTACCTGCGCGACAGTTATTTAGTTATCTAAGGGGCTTAACAAAAATGTTAGCCATTGTAAAAAAAATTGGGTCTTTGCGTGGAAGAAAAAGTTGCTAACGGTAAGGGCAAATGATTTCCGTCTCCTTGAATCAGAGGCCTACAGAATATTTTTGATTGCTTCTTAAAAAATAAGAAAAATAGCACCAAAGAAAAAGGAACTGTGAGTGGAAATGTTAAAAGATGATGGAAAACAGGGGATAAAGGAAAGAGAATGAATAGGAGTTTGCCTCATCTAATGCAAGAGCCAAATTCTTTGGAAACTTGCCTTTCAATTTACCTATCCACCATCTGCTATAAATTCTATGATGCCCTGTAGTTTACAACTAGAGACCTAAAGAAGTTTATTACAGAAGAGGTTTCAAAACCACCATTGTTATATAACTGGTAATATATCTCAAATTTCAGTTTTCAGTGTCACATACCTCAGATCCCTTGTTTCTTTGTATTTGAGAAACAAGATAACACCCCATCTGTCCAGTACGAAAAACAGTGGTATACAGATTACGCAAACAATTCATATATCTCCAGGTGGATTCTATCTTATACAAGACCAACGTAACTTATAAACTTTAATAAAGCGTTAAGGGTGGCCTTAAAAGCCTACATCTCAACAAAATGCCCTGGAATAATCCAATGCTCATGAGATCCGTTGTAGATTAATTATCGGTACCGAATTAAGGTTTATCCTACGTATCGCCCAGAGCACCCCAATAGCATGTTTATAGGCTGTATTTGCCATAATTCTTCTTGTTAGCTTTGTGATTCTCCTTATTGACGACCTAGGCACCTGAAAAATAAAACATCATTTCAAAAGTCTGGGAGGTATCGAAATTCGCTTTTTGAATAAATGTATAAAAAACAGCTCCAGTGCGATATCAAGAAAGCTACGAGACCGCACTTTCTTTTAACAGGTTCTCGCTCCTTTTAAATCCGCACAAACACCAAGACTCGTGGATGTGTAATCAGTCAAAATGGACTACCTTCAGAAACTGGTGCTCTGCCTGCAGAAATTTCGCCTACGAAGCCGACTACAGGCTGAATTTTGGTTTTACGGATTCAGAAATCCTATAGTAATGTTGCTCCAGCCTGACTACCGAAGGGCCCATTGTAGATCAAAGTGGCGGTTATGAATTAAGCTCAAATCGCGGGAAAAGCTTCTGCAAGGTGTAAATTGGGATTGCTACCAGATATCGTGGTCTTAAGAAGAGAAAAAGTTCAAGAGAAGCTTCACTTTTTACTAGACATCTGCATGAATACATTCATTCAAACATTTTTCATTCTATGGGAGATAAATAAAGTTAAACCAGTAACAACACAAGAGAGAATGTATTGTGTGTTACACTCAATGATACAAGAAGAACACATTCATTTTACAGTTTTCGTTTTGAGTGTGTATAAAACTCACTTGAAAATACAAAAACATAGCAAAGTCTATTACAGTTAGAATTTTTATAAAAACATTCAGGTGTTTTCTCGAGTTAATGAATGTTTTAACAACAACAATAACGACAAATTTGCAAACACAAATGAATGCGCTCAATAATAATTTTTTACACCAATCATACAACAATATTTACACATGCTATTCAGGATTTACTTACACTATGTTGTTAAAAAACAAACGAATGTATTCAAACGGCTTTTGAGTGTAGTCATGCAGACGTCTACTTTTTACCAAGGGGAAATTTCATGCCCAAGTTTATGTTTTAATATGAAGCATTTTTAATGGATAATAATGATCCAAGTTGGAAAAGTTCCATTCTTGATGGCGCTAGTTCGCGCATTGCATGCATTTGGTGTATAGAGCATTGTGAAGCAGGGCTTACTTGGCAGATATTTAAATTTATTTTATTTAATTTAAATTCCTACCGCCATTTCAGCTACTACAATCTTATCTCGCAGTAAGTTTTTGGCACCATCATCACTTTTGTCCCTTAAAACTGCTAGAGAAGGAGCAATAAAAGTTTGAGTAGAGATATTGCGCCGAACAGCTTGGCCTCTTTTCAAAGCCCAAATGCATATTAAATAAAATCAGAAGTGGGGTATTAACTTTTTTTGGATTCTGGGGAATTCGATGTCAATTTTAAGTTGATGCAATGACAAGTATCTTTCAAAGTATCTCAGTTGATTATTAAATAAAAAAATTTGTTTCTAAGGTGAATTAGAATTTTCGCACTTGTTTTAAGTCATTATAGTGATCTCAACAAAAATCAGAAGTGGAATATCCTTAAACTATATCAAAAGTTTCCAGAATGAAAATTTTGTTGACTACACATTGGCATTGCAGGAGACGTATAGACCCCCAATAAAAAATTATAGCATTAATTAAATAAAGACTCATTTGATTCATAGTTGCATTAAAAGATATTTCAAAAGATATTCAGTAACGATTATAATACACTGTCTTTCTTAATTTTTTTTTTGTTATTAAGGACTTGTCTGACTTCAATAACTTTAATAAAATAGGCTCTTATATAACGCAGTTAAATGGTTATATCATATCAAGTATATCAAAAGTTTACTTACTCAAAATTATTTACTATTACTTTGCATATCGAGCGCTCTCACAGATTAGAAAGAAGTATGCAATTGCATCAGTTCCATGCTCGATTCTTGCAAGATAATCTGGTGGAAGTTTTGTGTTTTATCGCACTTTTCTTTATACATTTTTTTCTTAAAGCTTCCCTTGTATCTTTAAAAAAAAAAACAAATTAAAAATTTTTAAGAATTTTCTTCTAAATCTTTATTAAATATAAAAAAATGATTAACCGGCTGCTTATTAGTTCAAGTTCTTAAATTTAACTTGGCAGCTTGGAAAGCAGCTTAAGGCTTATAAATATCTATATCAAAAATGTAAGGTATTTAAAGCGTTTTTTATATTGAACTTATTTAAAATTAATATATACATTTTCTTTACTTTAAGAGCTAAACAAACAAAATAGTGTTCTGGTGTATTATTATTTTACCAAATACTATAATTAAAGCGCACGCTTAACTAAACTTAAAGTCTTTCAGTTATTGAGAAAGAATTTTAAACTTTTTTAAGATCCAGATTTAACACTTGTGACCACTTTTGAAAACAAATTTTTCCAACAAATTCTTTGCTAAAATTTTAGTCCTTTGAAAAACTGTTTATTTTCTATTTAAATTAAAATCTAGAACTATTGCTTCAAAATTAACTAAATGCTCACTTAAAAGTTTTTATTAAATTTATTTTGTATTTTTATATACTGGTTAAACAAAGTTTAAATGTTTCCTTTTGACTTCCTCTTGTCTAAAAATTAGTTGACACTTTTTAAAACAAAGTTTTTATCTGCTTCTTTGCCATTCAGCAACAGTCAATTAATTTAATACGCGGTTTTTTCACAAACTAACAAAGTTTAAACAGGATGAACCAAAGCAGAACTAAAGTCGCAAAGTTTATTTAACTATTTGCAGATAATTAAACTAGAAACACAAAAAATTTTTTCTCTTTCTATTTTTGCTTATAATTAGAATATTTTGCTGAAAAAGACACTCAAATTGAAATGAAGTGGAAGAAAATTTTAATTGGAGTAAAATTTTTATGGAGTTCTATATGTAGCCATGTTAAGGTTTTTGTTGAAGAGGCACATTGATTGATATGCATTAGTAATGATTTTCTGATCATTTGTCACTTTATATAACACTAGGTCACAAATAACAAACTTTTGTCTGTTATTTGTTTCTAGCATACTTTTTCTCATGGATTTGGACCTACTGAACACGAAAATGAATTTTAAAAATTTTTCTGTCGATTGGTTTGCGAGATACAAATTTTTTAATTTTTTTTTTTTAATTTTTGGAGGTACACTTACTATTTTGAGCATATCTTTAGTCTTCTTTGACCTATTTTATCCTACTACTACTCAAATTAAAGACAATTGAGCCGTCTACAACTTATTCTCAGAAAATTTTCAAATCGGGTTAGTAGTTTTGATGTTGGCGGCTTAAAAAGGTTAAAAAACTGGGTTTTTTTAGTAAAAATGTGGCTGAAAAATTCATATAAAAATTCATATAAAATATAAAACGCGATGTTAACAGCGATTTTAATTTTTTTACGTATAGCTGACACTTTTCCAAAGAAAATAAGCCCTTACTTAACAAAATCTGATGACAAATGGCCGACTTATTATTTTTTTGGTAAACGACCGAAATTCCGCTATTTTACGATTTTTTGATTTTCATTATTTGCACAGCTTACCTACCCAACGCAAACGAATAAATACATTTGAACTTAATTTAAAATAAACAAATTAGTCTTCGTATATTATTTTTTAATTTATTTACAGCACTACATGCTCATACATATTTAAACATAAGGAGACACGGTTATCAATTGCATTTCAAAACTGTCTGTGAAAGTGTAAAGAAGTTAATATTTAGAAAACGCAAGGAAGACAATGAGTAAAAGACTACGTGTGTTCGAGTGTTTGAACGATCCAGACAATTTCTGCAATGTTTGTGGCCAGTTTATAAAAAAAAATCACGCACACAAGTTTACTCCAGCAGTACAATTGCACTATTTGAATTATTTTGGTATTTCACCAAATATCACAGAACCATGGACACCTAAGTCGCTGTGTGATCTTTGCTATATAATCTTAACCAACTGGGCAGCTGGCGGAAGGTAAGAATTTTTATTTAAACACATTATACATAGCGAATATAGTAATTTATTTTAATTTTAGCCGCCATATGAAATTCGATACACCAATGATGTGGAAAAAGCCGCTATGCCATTCCACAGACTGTTATTTTTGCCTCACCACAAACAGTGGGGTAGGAAGATTTTTTAAATGGAACTACGCTCAAGTGGGATCGTTTGCGCTTCCAGTACCACATTCGCATGATGTGCCATATCCAGTGTGCCCTGGTGCATCTCTTCAAAAAGCAGAATCGTCAGAAGAAGAGTCCGAGTCAAATGCAAGCGAATTTGAGCCGGGTGCAAAGCGAAAATTACTGTCACAGGCCGAACTAAACGATTGGGTGCGCGATTTTGGTCTCACTAAGGAGAAAGCCGAACTTTTTGCGTCTCGGATGATACAGTGTGGATTTGTGGCTTCAGAAGTGAAAGTAACAGCGTACAGAAACCGTCACAAGGAGTATGCAAAATTTTATACAAAGAAAGACCAAATATGTTTTTGCAGCGACATTTCAGGCTTGTTCCAAGAGCTTCACCAAATTCACAACCCCAACGAATGGAGGTTGTTTATTGACAGCAACAAAGAGAGCTTGAAGGCAGTTCTCTTACATAATGGGAATGAAAAGCCATCTGTTCCTATTGCTCATGCGGTTCATTCAAAGGAGAACTATGAAACTATGGACATTTTGCTGAAATGCATAGAGTATAGGAAATACAATTGGAAAATATGCGCCGACCTTAAAGTTGTGGCCATTCTGTGTGGACTCCAAGGAGGCTATACGCGACATTGCTGTTTTCTGTGCCTTTGGAATAGCCGCGCTGATGATCAGCATTATATAAAAAAAAAATGGCCGGTACGAACGAAACCTGTAGTTGGAGAAGCGAATGTTCAGCGCAAACCACTAATAGAGAACCGTGAAAATATAATACTTCCGCCGCTGCACATAAAATTGGGTTTGATTAAAAATTTTGCCAAAAAATTAGACAAAGAAGGTGAAGCTTTTGCCTATTTACGGTCAATTTTCCCTTACCTTTCGCTGGCAAAAATTAAAGAAGGAGTCTTCGCAGGACCCGAGATAAAAAAAATTTTGAAAGATGAAAAATTCCCAAAGCTGTTATCACCCATCGAAGCCGCATCATGGAATTCCTTCAGGCTTGTTGTGGAAAACTTTTTAGGAAACAACAAAAGCCCGAATTATAAGGACATAGTTGAGGATCTGGTAAAGAACTATGAAGCCATGGGAGTGCACATGTCACTTAAAATACACTTTCTGCATTCTCATTTGGATTTTTTCCCTGAGAATTTAGGAGACGTGAGCGACGAACACGGCGAGCGCTTTCATCAGGAATTGAAGGCTATGGAACGACGCTATCAGGGCATCTATGACACGGCTATGATGGGTGACTATATTTGGACCCTAATACGTGAGACCGATTGCAGCGAATACAAAAAACAAAGAAGAAGTCAGCAGTTTTTCCACATGGCATAAAATGTACACTTATATCTTTGTTTTTACTCAAATAAATTAAAAAATAATATACGAAGACTAATTTGTTTATTTTAAATTAAGTTCAAATGTATTTATTCGTTTGCGTTGGGTAGGTAAGCTGTGCAAATAATGAAAATCAAAAAATCGTAAAATAGCGGAATTTCGGTCGTTTACCAAAAAAATAATAAGTCGGCCATTTGTCATCAGATTTTGTTAAGTAAGGGCTTATTTTCTTTGGAAAAGTGTCAGCTATACGTAAAAAAATTAAAATCGCTGTTAACATCGCGTTTTATATTTTATATGAATTTTTATATGAATTTTTCAGCCACATTTTTACTAAAAAAACCCAGTTTTTTAACCTTTTTAAGCCGCCAACATCAAAACTACTAACCCGATTTGAAAATTTTCTGAGAATAAGTTGTAGACGGCTCAATTGTCTTTAATTTGAGTAGTAGTAGGATAAAATAGGTCAAAGAAGACTAAAGATATGCTCAAAATAGTAAGTGTACCTCCAAAAATTAAAAAAAAAAAATTAAAAAATTTGTATCTCGCAAACCAATCGACAGAAAAATTTTTAAAATTCATTTTCGTGTTCAGTAGGTCCAAATCCATGAGAAAAAGTATGCTAGAAACAAATAACAAAATGGCTGTTGCCTAGTGTAATAGAGGATGATAACACTGTCGCGTATGAGTGATATAGTGGAAACGATATTTAAAAGTCAATTATGCGCCCCGTATGACAAAGCTTTAAGAATTAATTAACTTAACAAAAACACAGTTTAATCTAAATCGCCTACGTTCATAATGGCAAAAAATGTATAAATTTTAAATCAACTTCATTTAAGTTCGTAGTGATTATTGATTGAATTTTTTTTTCTTTTTTAAAACGTTGAATTATATTTGTTTTCCATTATGTATTTTAACCCTTATGTGAATGGCAAGGTACCCGGGTACCTTTAGCGTTTTCATCTTAATTTTTTTTATAGAAGTAGATGATCCACATATTTGAAACTTCTTGAGAACTCCTAACTTTTAGTAAATTTTAAATTATCACTATTTTTTTAGCTAAAAAATATTTTGAAAAGGCGTGGTGGACCAATTTTAATCTTATACCCTTAACGGAATGGCAAGGTACCCGGGTACCTTCATATATTAAATATTAAAAAACGATTGTTGCAAGTATCTTTTTTAGTGAAGTGTTACTAAAATAAAATTAAAGAAAGTTGTTATCTTTCAGATTTTAACTTTAATTTGGTAAAACAAAAACAAACAAAAAAAAAATTTCATAATACATAAATAAAAAATAACATTTGGCTACAAATAAATTTTTATTGATCGCTTTGTGAACAATTTGGGTATATTGGACAGTTTGTTGAATGGTCATTATAAATCGGTTTAAAACATCTAGTGCAAGCTTCACGTGTTTTTCTTTGCTTCATACGTTGTTCATAAGTTGCGAGCACACGTGAAAACTCCCTACTACGGGAGTACGCCCGCTTTTTTTTTGTTTGTAAACCTGAAATGTTTGACCTTGAAACTTTAAAATTTTTACCAAGCACATTGTTCATTGCAGATTTGACTGATGACTGGATAACTGTTGGTATTTTAATGCGTTGCGTAATGTTTTCCTTACACGATTCAAGCTTAGCTCTTTCAAAAATTGTCTACGACGATCTGTGAAACGCAATTGTGTATGGTTTTCCATAAAAGATGCTAATGCTGCTACATCTATATTATTATAAAATAGTGATAGTGGCCATCGATTTGTTCTGCGTTTGCAGGAACATTCGCCCTACAGTTTGTCCCTATTGTTAACTCCTCCTCTGGTTTTGTTATAATATGTAATGACTTCTGGTTTAGCAGCAAGAGTTGATGCTACATTAGGCCTTTCATGCATAGTTGATAACATAACTAGAGCTTTCTTCTTTTTAGGTACATAAGATCACAGTGATGCATTTTTGGCAAAGGCAAAGTATAAAGTGTATTTTTGTCTAAAATAAAATCTTAAATATAAAAAAATTAAACAACACAAAAAAAATTCTTACCTTATCTAAAGTTATACAACCAAAAAATAAAAACATATAAAGCACAAACTTGTCTTTATGTGGCTGCATATTCTCTGGCAGAAAGCGTTTTTTCTTTTTTACTGTTCCAATAAATGTTAAGTTCCATGAACTTAAAGTTTTTGCTAGCTCTAAGGATTTTAAAAATGTATCAGTAGTTACATTTCTTCCTGACTTTTATTATGCCGAACCAGATCTAAAACCGTTCTTTCGCCTATATTTGTTTGACACTAACCTTCTGATGGCTTACGAGTGTACAATTTTCCATGCAAAGGATACGAGTTTATTGCATCGCAAGCCCAAAAAATGTTGATGCCATATATTTCTGGCTTTGACGGCATGTACTGCGTAAAGCGGGTACGTCCTCGATATCCAGAAGTTTTGTAACTCTGACGTAAATTCTCATTCAGCATCTTTCAAATATTTCTAAAAGCAGCAGCTTTATCAGTTTATGCATATATCTTCGAAAAAAATATAGGTTTTCAATACTATTTCCATATAGGTACCCGGGTACCTTGCCATGCTGTTAAGGGTGTTTTTTTTGCCATTCACATAAGGGTTAACATGCATAAGCATGTACATATGTTTAGTGTTCAAGCGCTAAAACTTTTACCTTTCAAAATATGAATCACTTACAACAATTTTTTCATAAATTTTTAACTCTTTTCTTTTTTTCTAAAAACGTTTTAAAATTATTTTTCTAGTTAAGAGAAAAAAAATCATTTTTTTCAGTTGAAAGAATTTTTTGAAAGTGTGTTACTTACAGCGTTAGTGCTGCGACTTGTCTAAAAATTTCAATACGAGGGTAGTCATTCTCAAGCATTTGGCAAACTTCAAACTGAAACAGCTAAAACTACAACGTGTGAAATGATTAAAAAAAATCAATTTAGCCAAAAATAAATCACTTTGACTAAAAGTTGTAGTTTATGTATTTTTTCCCTACCATTGCCAGTAAACTAAAAATATTTGCATTTTTGAAGCCACAAAATGTATAAAGGTGTATAAAGGTGCATATTCTCACTGAAAAAGATATGTGTATGTGCGACATCAATTTGGAGTTTGTAGATTTTGTTGAGCATAGACACACACATTTAAACGAATTTGCATTGCCAGTATCATGAATATCATCATTTTGGTGTGAGTTTTCGGTACTGACTGTAAACTTCAAAATTAAATCGCTTAGGGGTTTTTTCGAATATTTCCTACTTTCTTTCAATAAAAATATTTTAAATATTCATAAATTTATTTGGCGGTTTCCCTTCAAAGTTTGCTCTTTAATTAAAATTTAAAATGTACAACACAAAAAGTAAGATTAAGATTTCTGACGTTTTAACTTAAAAAAAAATGTTGCTTAAATTTGGATATATATAACATATATATGTCACATTTGACTTAGCTATACCAAATCTGGCAGGACCTTATAACGATAATTACGTTTAAATACATATTAGGAAATTCACTTTCATCATGGCTATGCTTTACTTTAAACTTTAAAATTAATTTAATTTAATTTTATTTTATTTTATTTTATTTTATTTTATTTTATTTTATTTTTTATTTTATTTTATTTTATTTTATTTTATTTTATTTTATTTTATTTTATTTTATTTTATTTTATTTTATTTTATTTTATTTTATTTTATTTTATTTTATTTTATTTTATTTTATTTTATTTTATTTTATTTTATTTTATTTTATTTTTTATTTTATTTTATTTTATTTTATTTTATTTTATTTTATTTTATTTTATTTTATTTTATTTTATTTTATTTTATTTTATTTTATTTTATTTTATTTTATTTTATTTTATTTTATTTTATTTTATTTTATTTTATTTTATTTTATTTTATTTTATTTTATTTTATTTTATTTTATTTTATTTTATTTTATTTTATTTTATTTTATTTTATTTTATTTTATTTTATTTTATTTTATTTTATTTTATTTTATTTTATTTTATTTTATTTTATTTTATTTTATTTTATTTTATTTTATTTTATTTTATTTTATTTTATTTTATTTTATTTTATTTTATTTTATTTTATTTTATTTTATTTTATTTTATTTTATTTTATTTTATTTTATTTTATTTTATTTTATTTTATTTTATTTTATTTTATTTTATTTTATTTTATTTTATTTTATTTTATTTTATTTTATTTTATTTTATTTTATTTTATTTTATTTTATTTTATTTTATTTTATTTTATTTTATTTTATTTTATTTTATTTTATTTTATTTTATTTTATTTTATTTTATTTTATTTTATTTTATTTTATTTTATTTTATTTTATTTTATTTTATTTTATTTTATTTTATTTTATTTTATTTTATTTTATTTTATTTTATTTTATTTTATTTTATTTTATTTTATTTTATTTTATTTTATTTTATTTTATTTTATTTTATTTTATTTTATTTTATTTTATTTTATTTTATTTTATTTTATTTTATTTTATTTTATTTTATTTTATTTTATTTTATTTTATTTTATTTTATTTTATTTTATTTTATTTTATTTTATTTTATTTTATTTTATTTTATTTTATTTTATTTTATTTTATTTTATTTTATTTTATTTTATTTAATTTGCTTTAATATCATCATACTTATCAAATAAATATACATACTTAAATCATTATTAAAATTAATCATACGCCAGAGGGTATTAACGAAAATTTTAAATGTATTTCCTTCTAAATCATTCAAATCCCCTTTAAATTTATTTCAGCTATAAAATTGTAAGACCATACTCAACATCGTTTTCTTTTAGATGGACAATTGCTTTAAGTCACGAACAAACACACAACACCAGCAAACCAATCAATATGATTTGTGTAATAAAAAGCTTAAAACGTAATTTAACTTAACTCGAAAAGAAAAATATTTAAATCACACTTAGATTTCAGTCAATGAAATTAAATGATACGTTCATACTAGTTTGACACAGCTGATGTTACTTACTGCTAAAAAGAAATTCCATTAATTGGCATTGATGTTGCTGCTACTGCCTTCAGCGGTGTTGATGACACTGAAACGTATTTTTCAACAAACATTTTTGTCAGCCATTAAAACTTAATTAATGTAGTAACGAGTTTTAAATGTGGCTATTCAAGCCTGTTGAAATTTATTTTTTGGTTCCTGCATACAGTCACTTATATACATATGTATGTACATCTAAGCGCAAAAGTACATAAAGATAGCTTTTAGGTAAAACAGCTAAAAATTTAAAGGTTCTAGTTGATGAAAAAGACTTAACCAAATTATTTTTGGGAAAATTTAAAATTTTATTTTGTTTTTCCTTAGGCTTAGACAAGCGATGTATATCACTGTTTTCAATATAGATGAAGGGACACTAAGCCTCCAATTATTTGTTTGAAAAATCCTAAAACTTTATTGTTTTTAATTAAATTTAGGGAGATTAGCAAGCAAACGCCTAATTAGCAAATATTTTTCTATAAAACATTTATTACGAAAAAGAAATAAATTTAAAAAGGGATGAATAGATAATTTCTGTAGGTAATAAAATAACATTTCTAGTGCTTAAAATTAAAAAATTATCCAGAAATATAATTTCGTATATATATTAACTGGTAGATTGCTGCGGAAGCACTTAGCAGAGGAAAATTTATTTAAAAAATTTTAAAAGGCCTAGAAGATTTAAGAGATAAAACTTTTCAAATATCGGGGTCTTATAACTTTAGTTTTCTTTTTAGGTTGGTCTTTTTCTTCTTTCTTCTTGCAGGAGCATTTTTTACACAATACCGTATAATTTTAAAAGATACAAAGGCCTTGATGCAAGCAATATTCAAGATTAA
Organism: Melanophora roralis; assembly: GCA_963583895.1. Lineage (NCBI taxonomy): Eukaryota > Metazoa > Arthropoda > Insecta > Diptera > Rhinophoridae > Melanophora > Melanophora roralis. The sequence goes on from OY757187.1 coordinate 118,336,952, forward strand.
CGCAATATTCTGGGAGTGTCAATTTTTTTATTCCATGCTTTAGTCATTTGCTTTTTACATATCGAATGAAATTTGCGTTTTAATCTTCTATAAATAAATGCTGTTAATTTGGTCCTTTTAACACCTGCGGAGAGCAAAAAGCCATTTACACTGCCAGGCTTACCACGAGTTAATGCTACAGTAAAAAGTTGAGCATTTGACTCAAACTCCGTTGGACAGACCTTATCTAGGAGAACATCACCAAGCTCAACGGCAGAAATTAGAAAAGAAGAGCGAAATACCAAAGGGCTTGGAAATTGATATTAAGTGCGGTCAATTATCCACATGGGTGGCTATAAATGACCAATTAGAATTTTAAAAGGAGTTAAACGTCAAGCTAGGGCGACTATATATTAGGGAAAGAAAATAAATATTGCAGTCTTCGTAATCAGACATTCCTCTTAAAACAACTAAATAAAAATTTTAACCAAATTTTAAAAATTCTTGCGGGAAATGTGTTCTTATTGGCTAATGTCCCCGTCCGGTGACTTGTAAAAAACATAGATAGTAAAAAAAGTTATTGGGCGCAATCGATTAAAAAGGCATATGTCACTTACTTGGTCTTAAGGTGTTAAAGAAGTAAAAAAAAAGGAAACTGGTGTCTACATATATACATTAATTTGTATATTCGTATACGCATACGTACATACATATATACAAGGTAGGTTGAACAGGATCTTAAGTAATAAATGCAAAAGTAGATTTTATAGGATTCGCCTTAAATCGAAAATGAGGTACTGGATTAAAATCCATTGCCCCTTTCTACTGACAAGCCCAATTAAATTAATATATTTCTTTCATATAAAGTGTTAGAACTTAAACCAGTCTCTATCCAAATAAACTGGTCATATCAGTCAATGGTTTTAGGCCAGATTTTTCCTCGTGGAGATTTTAAAATAAATGCACTTTAAATTTAAGATTTTAGTAGAAGAACGTGCTTATTAAGAGCATGAAATCAAATGCAAACTGCTTATATAATTGTTGAGAAAATTGAAAACAAGGCTGAAGGCAATGACAAACCTAAAACAGATTCAAGATTATCCTTCTTATCATGCGAGACAGAGGGTGAGACCAACCGTAACTGAGTAGTTTTGGGGACCTTTTAAAGTAAATACTAGAAATAGATTTAGTAGGCCTCTCTATTAAACTCTGTTAAATCTTGCATTGTGGCATTGTTAAGTGTAGAGGCTTAGCAGGACTCACTACACAAAATGTTTTTTCAAAATAAATTTGGTTAAGGGCTACTCGTAATCCAAAGACGAGGTAATCAAAGACGTGTTTTTCAAATAATATTAAATGGCAAGAAGCCATTGGACGACTCAGTGACCGTTTTCCTATAACCTAAATTTTCTAGCAGCCAAACTTTCTTTAAATATGTTCACAATTTATCTCTCACGTGGCCTTGGAAAAACCTAAGAATATGTTTTTTGAAATTTTTTTGTGTCCTGGTTTTTTCATTAAAATATATTTCAAATATATAGCATTTTAATAAATTGCAAGAACACTTTATTAAACTAAGTTTTCAAATCCAATTTGTTTAAGACTATTTTTATATTTATTTTTTTGAAACCCTGTCAAATATTTTGTCAACTTGATTTAACTTTTTTTACTTTTTTTAAACAATTATTACCGCATTATTTATTATACGTAACTTGATTCTTTTAATGTCCTCTGCATTTTGCGTCAGCATGTTTTTATGTTTTTTATCCGGTTTACAAAAAGATTTTTTTATTTTATTTCAAACATTTCAATCTTTATTTTAACACTTCAAATTCAGTTCAATTATTTTGTTGCCGTTTTCCAATATTATTCAATGGTACCCTCCATTGGACAATTTTCTTGTCTCTCTACTTCTGCAAGAACTATAAATATCATTTTTAAACAAATATTTAATGGTTTTTCAGATAGTTTCCTCTACCAATATTGTGTTCAATAATCACTGATACTTGTATTCGTGTATTTATATTTGACTTTCACTTCTATTTTATTTCAACATGTCTAAGGGGCCATTTAATATTGAAATATTTGTTTTTAATTTCTTTCCTCCTTTTCTTTTAGAATTCTTTTTGAATTTTTTCATTTGATAAATTTCTATTTGTCTTAGTAGTTGGAAAATATCTGCAAAGTATTAGAATTTTTTTTTATTTTGGCAATAAATTTTCTAATGCTGCAGCAATATGCTGGTAATTTTCTTCTTTTGTATATATTTGTTTAGTATTTTGTATGTGCAAGATCGTTTGTTTAAGGATGTTATAAATTAGTGTGTGTGTGTGATGCTTAAAAAGGAATTTTATGAAGGGAGTTTATATTTCCTTAGCTGTAAAATTAAAGGTCAGTAAAGAGTAAATTTTTAATAAAAAATAAAGTATTTTTTAAAATAATTTAATCTGTTAAAAATCTACATATTTTAAAAATGTTTGTTCTCCCTGCTTTCTCTGCGCATATGGGATATTCCTTAAACTGTTTTCTTTTATGTTTTACCAATATTGTTGCATACTTTTAGGTTGCCGGCTTTTAGAATCTATACTGCACACTACACAGTGCAGACATAACTGTCACTAATATTTTGGTTATTTAAAATGTATTTGTTTTACTATTTTTTGCCATTATATTTCTTATAATTTAATATTTGATAAAAAAATTTAATCAAGAATGACACAAACACACAAAGAAAAATTTAAACTCACAACGTACAGACAAGCAGAACGCAGTTTCCATGCTCCTGGTGTAATGGGTAAATGCGAAACCTCAGAGAGGATCAGGTTGGGAAGACCAGGCAGTCTTAAAGGGAAAAGGCTCATTTGGGTACAGTAATCTGGTCGCATTATGTTACCTGAAAGGAAAGGTAAAAGAGTTAAACAGATGGAAATATAATATTGCTCATTTACTTAAACAACGTCATGACCTGAAAAAATGCAGAATTAACGATGCAGAAATGTTGATTGTGCTATACTTTATACTGACAATAAATTTAATTTTATATTTCTTTTTATGTATGAAAATAAAATGCTCTTCTTTTTCTCTAAATAATCGAATCAAAGCTAAAACTGTTTTGCTCGAAATGGCTTTTTTGTGTTATGACATTGTTGATATAACTGTGTGACAGACAAGAATTCTTAAGAAAGAAAGAAAAGTAAAACAAAACAGAGATTGAGCACAATCTCACTGGTCTACCGTGGTGCCCAGATCAGAATGTCTCAAATCGATGCGTAAGGCCCAGCAGTCGTAAGGAAAAGGGTAATAGATACCACGGCAAACACAGACTGAGTACAATCTTGTATTTAGGCGTAAGAGCACATTGTGCCTTCTTTAATTTTGATTTTAGAAATTCATTAATTCCTGTCAGGTGGAGTTTCAAAATATCAGCATCCCGAAATAACTGATAAAAATTAGAATTACTTAATTCTTTTATAAGGAGCTATTTTACTCAATAGACGAGGAGCTACGGACGCATAAATTCAATACAGGCCTTCATCAAAATTGTATTTTTGGCACTTGTTTAAGGAATACAATGTTAGATAGTACTATAAAGATATAACTATCAAGTTAGACAAAGTTAATTGGGCTCGAAGGCATAAAAGGAAATCACGTCGCGGACGCGGACGCAAAATTAGTTGCAAATGAGGCGAAAAAATAAAAAGAAGGTGAATCTAGGTATCCAAACGATAAGCTCTAGATCGACAGTCAGATATCTTGGAGTTATAAAATGTAGTATTGGCGGTACTTCAAGTTATAGAAAAAGATTTTGGGGTCCTGAAAATAAAGGCTGAAGGGGACCTTAGCGTCAAAGATTGTGTAGTAAGATTGATTGTCCCGGTGTTGAAAAGCTGGGCTATAAATTTTAGGCTGTAAGAGGTAGATTTCAGAACAGGTAGACTTCTTTCCCCTCTATTGGGGCTGCTAATTATCAATTAAATATTAAGGAAGGTGAAGTCAAAAATAACATGTGAGGCCAAGAACTTAAGGGCAGCCCTCAAAAGTAAACTTAAATGGAAAAAAATTCTCAGAAAGAGGCCAAAGGACCCTAAAGACAAAATTTACATAAAAAATTTCATACGAAAAGGCTGGGACTTGCAACGGAAAATGACAAACTGGACTTACACAATGTTTTCAAGATCTAAGCTAATAAATGTTGGCACTGTATGTCTAGTCTAGAGGGGGTGAAAAAACGTCTGTTATAGAAAGCGTCTAACAAACGCCCAAGGACGTAATTCGCTTGGCCTTACTGGTGCCATGAGTTGCACACGTCAAACGGCACAATACGACGTTCTCTACACGGTACAAATTAGGTTCTGGATGTGGCGATAAGGAGCTTGGTCTGATTAGACCCATCAAAATAGCAAACATTTCCTAATGCTGGCCATACTAAGATATTAAAATAAATTGGTTTGTGGAATATAGAGCTGGGAATCTAGAGCATCACATATGGTCCCGGGTATCAGTTTTAAAAGAACACCACTGCAAATTATGCCTAAAAAATAATGTTGGTTGGGATCCGTTAGTCTGTATAAGGTTTGTGAAGTTTTTACTAAACGATTTAAGATAAATATGAATACTGGAGCCGGGGATTGTTTCACATGACAAAATAGCGTATTTTACTACTTGTTATCTGATAAGTGTAGTGCCTTCCAGCTTTAAATGCAGGTTTTTTTTAACGTAATGGATCTTACATCGTAAAATGTTCTAAGATGTAGGGGTCCAGGTGGTCCTTGGAGCATTGATGACGCATTACTTTAGGTTTCGGCTAGTAAGGGACTGTAAAAGAGGATAGGACTATAAACATTCTCAACGTCAGAATATTTTGAATTCCTGTTGGGCAAAACATTCTGCGAAGAACTAAGCGATGTAACTGTGCGGAAGTTTTAATCATTTAAAGAAGGTTTTCAAATTGGAAGATATTAGCTACGGTCTTGATGATGAAAGAGTACAGAATTTAAAATTTTTAATCAACTTGACTACACCTTTATTGTATTTTTATGCTTCACTTTAAATTGTTTATCTTTTTAATTAAATTCTAAAATAAATTAGTCATTATCTAGTTTATAATAACTCATTTAATTTTGAAGTCCCACTTCCCTTCTTCTACAACAAAGAGACAACTATTACATTCAATTAAATATTCTTTTACAAACAAAAACTTAAGCAAACTGTTCGATGAGCACTTTCTTTAATTAAATTTTGCAAAATTAAATTATCCTTAAAATTTTATTATTTTGTCTATAATCAAATTCGTGTTAAAACAAAAATTAATTCATCATCAATATTATTGACAGTATGCAAATATATTAAATTCAATTAATTAAATGAAAGCATAAGTCAAAATTGCCAAACTATTATAATAGATATTAATAAGATATTCAAAGAAATCAAAATGCTGAATTTAAATTAAAAATGTGTTGAAATTAAGAATGAACAGTGAAAGGGATAACAGATAGAGGAGGAAGGAATACATAAACTCACAGAATCAAAACTTTAGGTCAGTTATTTGTAAAAGCATTTTTTCCTAGAAAATGTTTTAAAAGTTTATTGTAAAACCTTTCCTGCTTATAACTTTTCTTTGAATTTGCTTTAATAGAAAATTTTAAAAACTTTAATACTAAATTGGTTGAAGTAAGATATCTCAGGTTTTGCTAAAATGTCTATATTTTGATTACAAATTTAAAAATATGATTAAAAAATTATTAAGAATAAATTAGAGAAAAATATAATTAAAATGAAATAGTAAGATTTAAAAACCAATTAAAAACCTGTCCTCATTTAACTTAAAAAAAAAAACAAATAATAGTGCATACTCCAAACTCCCCTTACCACCATTTTGTCACGCTTAACAAACTTACCACTGCCGAAAAAGACTCTCAGCCAAGAACAGCAACAACCAACCATCCACCACTTAATCATAATGTTAACAATTACACTTGAGTGCTGAAAGCATAAGTATGTGTGTGTGTTCTCATATGCATCAAAATGTATGTGAGTTCGTGTGTTTGCATGTTTTCTATTAGACTCCACCATACACAGAGGTGGCAAGGCGTATGAATGAGTATAAGAAGAAAGAGATTTATGCATGTCTGGCTACAGTTCGGAGTTAATATCAAGTGCAATTACATTTGTTTACCTGGGTAGAATTTTTTAATTTAAAAATAACTCGTTATATTTTTTGTGCCCTTGTTAGCGTGTGTGTGTGTGTGTGTATTTATGTTTGTGTTATATTTTTTTACCAACTCTGAAAATAATTATGACTTTTGCATATGCCATATCTTTTGGTAGCTTTTTAACATTAATATAAATACGTCTGTTTTTAAATAAAAAAAAAACACATGTGCATATTTGTTTTTGTGTTAAATTTTTACACAAATTATTTTCTGTTTATATTTGTATATTTTTTACTCATTAAAAATTACAATTCAAGCTTAAAATATTTTATACATGATGCGCTATTTTTTTTTGTAAGTGTTAAAAAAGTAAAACAAACATTGAGAAAAAAACATGTGCAATTTTGTTAAATTTTTTTGGAAACATATTAGAAAAATTGTGTGTTTTAACATGTGTGGTTTTAAGTTAACTCTAAATTTTAATGCAATTGGGATTATATGTAAGAATTCTAAATAATTAATTTTTTTGTAGTTTTTTTTTTAATGTATGTATGTATATACATATATGCAAATTATCGAAATACAAATTTCTAAGTTGGTGCATATTTTATTTTTATTGATTTTGCAAAATTTTTAAAGGAGTATGTACTAAATAAATCACTTTCCTTTTTTAACAGTTTATTCAAATGGCACACCCATCACATTATAAAAGTGTTCTTAAAAAATTATGTTTTAAAAACTAAACATTAAATATGGCCAAAACTCCCTAAACCTTTAAATAAATTTAATTTATAGTGCTCTTCTTATAATATTTTACATAATCTGATCTAAGATTAAAAATTTACTAAAATTTAAATTTTTAGGCCACATCCGTTACAGTCTTTAAATGGTAGGAGTAACTATCTGTATTTTTTATAAAGCAAAAAAAAATAATTTTTAAAGTTAAGCAAACGCCATTGGCATATGCTTTTCAACCACGGATATTTTCTCTGGACTTTGGAACTAATAAAATCCTAAAGAGCTTGCTCTGGAGTGCATGAGCGCTAAACATTGACACAGCATATGCCCCAGTACAGATCAGAACCTGCAGTCATTTTTGGCCAGTCGACCTGCTTTTTACGTTTGAACGGCTGTTTAACAGTGATCTCTTGATCATAGGAGCCTCATCGATTCTGAGTCAAAAGATCCCCACATTATCCTGGAGACTATACAGGAAGTAGTATTTATCCAGACCTCAATAGCTCTTACCCTTACCATAGAGTTTTTACCCCTATAATTAAACTGAATTAGATCAGGAATGTCTATTGACTTTCCATAGGCAGATCACCACTTGCTTTACCAGCTCACCTGCCCCTGTATTCTCTAACACAATAGATGTGCAATTTTCTCTCGACATACAGTCTACCAATAGATTTCTACAATTGAAGGTAGGTGAGTAAGTGATTACTGCCTGACTATTAATAAATATGTTTCCCTGATAACTTCGGTTTGAAGGGAGAAGGCAATCGGCGGCCAATTTGACTGCTAGAATCTCTGCTTGCCGTCATCAGGAAGCTTATAGAACTTCCTGTTAGCCATTTCTGGGCAGAAAGCTGCAATTTCGAACCCCCTTCTGTAAAAAAGTTACAAGGGTTATGTGGTATGGGCAAAGGCAAGTCGGCCAGCAGTATTCTTCCATAGTTACACCCAGTTTCCTTACGTCATGCAGTGTCAGTCTCTCTTCTCACATCCATACCATAGCTTCCAAATTCTGCCGTGACCATATTGTTCCCGAGTATATTAATATGTGTAACACCAATAGAGTCGCATATACCTCCTTGAAGCACCCAATGTGACCAACTAACTGGCTTCAAGCCAAAAATCAAATCCAGCGCCATTGTGGGGACGCTGCTTTTAGTATGGGTTGTACACAGTACTCTGTTCGCTCTCTAGGCGCGTGAAGCTAGCTTGCTTTTCCAATTCAGTTCACCATAAGGCCTAGCCATTGCAATGTAGACTGCGTATAATGCGTAAGATTTGTTGTAATACCAAGTGCTTTGCCCAACCTTTTGAATGCATGTATAGAGCACATTGGTCATCTTCTTTACCCTTTTCTCTATGGCAGCTCACTGTCCAGTATTCCTTTTAAGTACTTTCTGGTTTGGCATTTTTCAGTCTCCACGTGGTCAATGGACCTATTTTGTTACTCTTGGTAAAAAAAAACCCAATCCGATTTCTTGGACTTCACACCAATCACCCAATTTCCTCGCCTAGTGGCTGTTTCTGACCATTTTAGACCCAATTCTATTTAAATACTTATAAGTACACGATTACTGCAGGGGCTCTACCCTTAAGTTCCTTAAGAAACCCGCTGACAACCAGAGTCATTTTCCTGTTTTCTCATATTCCTATCAGTAATTTTACTAACTGCCACCTATAAAAAGGTCAAAAAACTCAAAAAAAAAAATCTTGCAAAAAGAGTCCGACAGTAAAAACAGATAAAAACAAGTTAATAGTAATTAACTTGGGCAGACAGTGGAAGCTGAGATACACGACAATTTTAGCTTTCTCGGTAACGCCGTAATCTTATCAGACCCTATCATTTATGACACAAAAAAATAACAAAACTGGTTTATAGATGGTGATTTGAAATGAGTAGGTAGTCCCCTCTGACGGAGAAAAGTTACTTACTACAGGAACCCGTAGTGAAAGTGACTCTCGTAGCTTAATATGTCTCTAAAACAAAAGCAGACATGTCAGTACTAAGAGTGTTTGAAAGAAAAATTCTTCGTAGAGACAATAAAAGAAGAGGGGTCCGAAGCGTTCAGATTTTCCCAGTACGCCTAAAGAAACAAACGCTCAGTAATATCCACATAAAAAACAATTTTTTTCTGTGTATTAAAGAACAATAATTTTAATTTTTTATAATAAATCCAAGTTTTTTCTCTTGTTTTACAAAATAGTAATTTGTGTTTTCATTTCACCGCTTCATGCACTTTTGTATGCCTGAAATGATTTTTAACTTCTCTTCTCCTTTTATTTCTTATTTTGATTATACTTAACGTTTTTTCGTTTGATAATAACCACCAAGTTTTTTTTTTGTTCTTCATCTTCTTTATTTGAGTTAAATAAACCCGAAATCATGTGCAGTACTCACATTAATTTCGCGACGCTTCCGTTGGCATTTTTTCTTTGACTCTTCGTATTACTTCTTCTATCGTGCTTTCATTAAACATAAGTGGTTAATGGTGCAACAGCATGTAGCAGTAAGTATGTTGAAATAAAAAAAATCTGTATGAATTTAAAACAAATTAAATGGCAAACGCAAATACATACTTACACACACATAAAGTAAATATATGCGTTTAAGTTTCTTTTTGATATTATTACAAACATACATGCATGATATTAAGACATACAAATTAAAACCAAAAATTGCTTAAAGACAAGTAATAAAACAAGCACCAACAGCTGCTTTTGATGCCGTTGCGTATGAAAGACCAACATTACTAGGAGTTGCGAAAGCAATACAAACCCATGATTGTGATGTTAACATTATCGTTATCATTATCGTTTTTGTCCTTCACTCAATATGATTATGCCACAATTGGTTTTATACGATGGTGTGCATACAAAATATAAGTGACATTTTTACTTTATTATAAACCAAAAGTCATCATCAAGAGCATCATCATCATCAACATCAACATCAACATAGTCTTAGCAACAGCTGCTGAAGTTAAACACAATAAACAAGGACATGTATGAAGTCGGTGAATGTGTTACAAACAACATTTAATTTACACATTGTGGCATGTTAAGTGTTTCGTTGTATTTGCTTTTATTGACGTCATTCGTATGTTTATTACTTACACCCACATACCTTTCCCTTCCTTAATTCTCAACCTTTTTTATGTCCTTAACAGACAATCACAAAGTGCTGCTGTGGATGACGATTGCAATGTTGTTGATGATGAGCATTATGTTTCAGTTGATAATTATGTTGCACTTTTGTAGGCAGCTAAAGTAAACATTTTGCTGCTGGCACTTTAGCTTTTATGTTTAATGCTCTCAGCTTTTGTATTCCTCAATGCATTATGTGTAAATTTTTTATGCTTAAATTTAAGTGTGCAACTTTAAGGGTCTTAGTACCAGAATGAGGGTTTGTGTGTGTGTGTGTGTTTGCATGCATTTTTCTATGTCGAAGCTGTGTAGCTGTAATTGCAGCAGCGCTTCATTTATGTACAATAAACATAAGTACATGCGTTTTGTTTTTAACAACTGACCTGTTAGTGTTTGTTCTGTTAATCTAAAGATGAAAGGATATGTGAGGATAAATGTATGTAATATCTAACATCAAACATTTTAATTCAAACGCAAACAACAAACCCCTTTTGCAGTGCGACATTAACACCTAAAAAATTGCTCTTTTTTACAGAGCCCTGATGGTACAATATTAAATAAATACGTATGAAAGAACAGATCTAAATTTTCTAAATTTCCTTAATATAAAAGAAGCTGTTTTCATTTAGTGATAATAAAAAAAAAAAATTTAAATTCACACTTAACAACAATAGCACATTTCCAATGTAAGTTTTAAATTAATTGTAAAAGGACGTTGATTTTTTCATAAACTTGGTATGAAAGGATTCGCCTTCTAAAGATATGAATGGGTTTAATTCTTCTTCAACTTCTTAATAACTTCAATTTTAATTTTGTTTATTCAAGGTCATTCTGTGGCTTTATTGATGTATATGCAAGCCAGTTTAATTAACTTTGAAGGATTGCTGATGCAATAGAAGGATGTACCTTAAGCCACACATCGTTGTAAGAGCTTTGAATTGACTAAAAGCTTTCAATTATTCACCTTAGACATCATTCAAAAAAGACTAGCAATGCGTTCAGATCTTTAAAAATTTAATGTATTTAGTGTTTCACATCCATATATCTAATTTGATTTAAAGTCAGAAATATAAATTTTATTCTTCGATTTTTTCAAATATATCTGGTATTCCAGACAGATAACAAGGTTTCAATTAAAGAGCTGCACGAATATATTTGAACTTGTTGTATACTTGAGTATTTTAAAGAATGTACTTGAAGTGGCTCTAAATAATAAGTACTTTTTTCATAATCGTCAACTATATATTTGCTATTATTTTAAAGAGTTTTTTATTTGAGATTTCTTGTTCTCTTTCCTTTCTGCTGAAAAAATTCAAGCTGATGACGGCAGTATGTATTAACTACGGCTATAGTCGTTCTAGCAAAAAAAGTTGCTGGGAACAAACTCAAATAGCAAATGATGATTTGTTTTGTTACATTAAAAAATAGGCACATCAATTGGCTAGATTTATTATCTAATTCGTATGATTCTCCATCTGTTCTCGACTCAGAAGTACAGATCTTTTACCCAACAATCCTACAATATTTATGGCACTGTGTCCCAAAAAAAAATTGTGCGTCAAAAGTGGCCCTCCATGGAAATTTAAACAATTGTTTAATCATTAAAATATTTAAAAGAAATATCTTAAAAGATATAAAAAGTCTGGCATATTTACTGATTACGCTCTTACGCTGAACACGCTGTTTCCTGCGCTGATTATATCTCAATGAATATAATGTTTTACAAATATTCTATTGATACCATAAAACATAACTTTAAAAGTGATCCCAAGTCATTTTAAAATTCGTTAATTCTAAGCGTAAATCAATTGGTTATCCAAAATTCATGAACTACTTAAAATGTGAAGCTACACGCAGAAAAAAAAATGGTTGAGTGTGGTCACGAGAATATGATCGCGAACAATTTCATCATTGTATGATTACGAAGATAATTATTATGAATGCCACAAACATACTATAATTGTTGTAAGTTTTTGGCGAAAAATTCAACAATAGTAATGATTAAACTTTCCGTTACATATTTGAGGTAATCATTATTTTGTTCATGGGTAGTCATTATCTTGATTATGGGCTATCAAATATATGATGTTATTATAATCCAAGAGCAAAACATGTCTGATAGCCCATAATTAAGATTATGGTTACCTATAATCAAAGTAATGATTACCCCCAACATATAATGGTAATTTTGATCATAACCATGATTGCATTTTTAGGCCAAAAATTTACTAAAACAATAGTATGGTTGTGGCAGTCATAATTATTATCTTCGCAATCATACAATGATGAAATTATTTGTGATCATACTGCCGTGACCATACTCAACCATGTTTTCCCTGAGTGCATACTTACCCCGTTTATCAAATTTTCTTGATCAAGGAATTTCGCAAGTTGGATAGTTGCATTATGCCAGTAAAGGATCTTCACTTCCTAGATGAATGCTCCTTAATCATGGTCCTTTATCTTTTTGCCGGGATAATCATTAAAAGAGGTCTCGTTTCTTTCTTCATTTTAATTAATTTACAGAAAAGGCGCACAAGCTCAGGGAGACAGAGAAGCAGGCTGCCCTCAACTTTGCCATCGACAAGCGGATGTTGGTCATCCTTTTAAAAATAGCTTCGCAGAAGCTAACTTTGCTATAACATTTTGTTTATATTTTCCTTAAAAAAATATAATAAATATTAATTTGATAATTTGTTGTTAATTTTTTAGAGGATTTTATCATATATTTTGTTAAAAAATAATTTTGCTGTTTTTTAATCTCCTTTTTATTTGCATCAAAATAAAACAACTCTCCACAGAAAAAATCACTTTAAAAAATTTTTTTAAGAATTTCTTCTACAGTACAGAAGAGAAATAAAAAATTTTTCTTAAGAAAACATTTTAAAGATCATGTTCCCGTAACATTTTTATTCATTTATCATGTGGCTGTCAGTGAAAAAAAAGAAAGAACTTTTACAGACCATCAAGTTTGAAATTGCAAGTAAATGCAATAAATAATTGCAATGAAAAACACTTATATCAGGAGTCCATTTATTTTTAAAAGTGGTGCGAAATTTTAATTGAAAAAAAAATAGTTGAATGATTTTAAGAAATAAACTTTTAATCTTACAATATTTATATTATTTTATAACAATCAACTGACAACCTTCTTTTGTATTTAACGAAATTTGACCTTTAGCATACATATATTAAAATAAAAAAAAAGTTATTAAAAAATCTAAGTACTTACGTTCTAATTAAAAATATTTTAGCAATAAAAATAATATATAAAAATTTTTTTTTTTATGAATTTTTTTTTCTGAAAACTGTGTGACTTTTTTTTATATCTTAAGTATTAAGTTTAATTACTCAATATTATTTTAACGTTTTTATGTATCGTGCTTGGTAATCGAGAAATAAATTTGTATCGACCCAAAAATTAAGTCATTTTGTGACAATTTATTTTTGTTGTAATTTCTAAATTTTTTTACTGAGTTTGTTGCAAGCAAAAACTACGAGCTAAATTTTTTCCATAATAAATGGACAAGTTACTTTTTTTAAATTTTTTTTTAGAGTGCTAAATTGAGTGCTGGTAAAAAAAAGTACAAAACATTAAAAGAACTTGAAACTTTTTACTGGAAAAAATTGTTGCATTTTCGAAAATTATCGATGTAGATGAAAGTGTTTGGGTGTATCGAAATTGAAGTTGGTGTGGGAGTGAGAGTGTATTTCCTAATAAAAATAGTATTGCAGTCAACCGCAGAAAATATATGAAAAAAATGCCAACAAGTCATTTCTAGGTTTAGCTAAGACTTAAGATCTAAATAAAAATTTAATTTTAAATAATAAAACCAATACAAAATTGTTAGAGGAAAAACACTTGGGAGTACAGAAAAAAAAAATAACTGCAAGTTTAAGTTAAGTGTAAGAAAATATAAAACATTATAAAGGGTGGTTAAATTTTAAGGGTCGATGTTGAATGGCAACCACACCTAAACGGTAAGTTTTTTTGCATTTCATTTGATATTTCTCACTTTCCGACCAACTTAATTCTTACCATGAAAAGATACGCAACCGAAAATGGGCACTCAAATAAAAATGCATAGCGCGATTCTTTCGATCAATTTAACTGTCCAAGTGTGTGTACAATTGGCCAAATCGTGGAAAAATTTGAGCAAACCGGGCCTGTAGGAGATCTAAAAACACCAGCGCATGCTCGTACAGCTCGTACTTCAGAAAATATTCCTGCTGTTTGTGATAGTGTGGCTAAAGAGCCACCCACCTCAACTCGTCGTCGTACCAATTAATTACACCTCTCACGCTCATCGTTGATGAACATTATGCATAAAGACTTGCACTCGCACACTTACAAGGTACTACCGAATCAAGAACTTAAGCCTCTTGATCATTCCAAACGTCGTCAATGGTCCGAAAACTGGCAAGAAATGGCAACCGTGGATGATCAGTTTTGAAAGAAAATTCTCTTCAGTGATGAGGCATATTTTTTCCTCAATGGATTTGTCCATAAGCAAAATTGCCACATTTGGGCGAATGATTATCCAAAAGGGATTGTCAAAAAACAAATGCACCCATAAAGAGTGACTGTTGGTTGCGGTTTATGGGCTGGCGGCATGATCGGGCCTTATTTTGTCCAAAATGATGCCGGTCAGGCAGTTACTACGAATGGTATTCGATATCGTGAGATGATGACGAAGTTTTTATAGCCCGAATTGAATGATATGGATGTGGACGATATGTGGTTTCAACAGGACGGTGACACTTGCCACACAGCTAATAAAACAATGGCTCTTTTGCGCAACTAATTCAATGGCCGTGTTATCTCACGTGGTGGGGATGTCAATTGGCCGCCAAGATCATTTGATTTGACACCGTTGAACTTCTTTCTTTGGGGTTATTTTAAGAGATAATGGATGAGGTAACTAGGCACATTAACGGCAAAAAACCTTAATTATGCATCAGCGTCATCAAAAATTTAGACCATGGCATAGAGTTGTGCCGCCGTTTGACCGATAGTTTGTTCCATACATAATTGAACCATACCCAATGTTATCATAATAGAAAGAAATGGGAATAATTTACAAAATAATATGTGTTTAAATCAAAATTAACATCGGCTCTTAAAATTTTACCCCTCGATATTAAATAAATATTAGAAGCTTAAGATAATTGAATGATAAAAGAAAAGCAAAAAACATTCTACTAAAAATCACTAAAGCAAAAAGTTTTAAACACAAAAGGAGTAAAAGGAAAAAGATTAAAACCTAAGAAAATATTAAAATACAAAAAATTTGGTGCATCACATTTTAAATCCGTTACTTAATGCACCATCGAAAATTGTTATTAAGTAGTGGAAAATATTTGTATAAATAAATCTTTGTGAATTAAAAAATATTTCAAGGTTGTTTGCCAAGAAAAATGTTCGCAGTTAGTTTAGAACAGTTTTCTTTATGTTGTTGCAGTCATCTTTTTTGTTGTTGTTTTGTTGAAAGTTTACTCCATTAACGTTTGTGTTGATGTTAGTTAGTTTTTTTATTATTAAATATACATACGCACACACATATAAATACATATATACAAAATTGTGTGCTGGTGTATAAAGTTGTTTAATGTTTGTTGTTATAAAAACTAAAAAATTAATTTCGGAAGTGTCGTCGTGTTCTTACGACTATTAAAACATTGGTTGCACTGTTAGTCAAAACATGTTGGAAAGCATTTTAACTGCAAGTTGTGTTAACTTTCTGCTCTAGATTATTTATGACAACAACTTTATTATTATTTTTTTTTGTTCTAGTTTGTTTCTTTTTTTTCTCTGTTGTTGTTTACAATTTTTATTCTTCCGTGTCGTTGTTGTATTTATAATGTTAAATACTTCACTTAATGCAGTTGAAGTTATGCATATAAATTGGATTAATTAAATTTGACTGGGTACCATATTGAATATTTTTTTCGTTGTAATGGAAAAATTTTTAAAGAATTGTAAAAAGTGACAATTTAATTGGATATAGAAAAGAAAAATTTATATAAACATATTAAATGTTTTTGCTTTTTAAATTTGCATATGAGCTTTGAAAGGTTTATAACAAAGTTTTATTAGATTAATTTGTGTTAATAATGTTCAGGGACTATAAGTAATAATTATTTTCGAATATTGAATGAAAAAAATCATGTATCATCATTGCTTAAAATTTATGACTTGAAATTTTTTTTACATATTTTTTTAAAAATATTAACGTTTGTGAACTTCAGTAAGTATTCAAATCTTAAAACGTAAAATTGTATAATAATCTGGAAGTGTCATCTAACAATAAAGTTCTAAAAAAAAATGTTTCATTTTTAATCGTTTCATATAAGGGCAAAAACATTTCTTCTTTTAAATAATAATAATCCTGACACCAGCCGAGCTGAATGCATTTTCGAAACTTGGTGCAGATTCTAGTAGGCTTTCTTTAGCCCCTTTTGATTAGTTCAAAAAATGGCAGCTAACAATGCGTTGGAAATATTAACGGTCAGTTATAAAAATTATGACAAGATAATGGTATTTTGCGGTTTTTTTTTATTTATAGTTGATTAATTTGTTTTTAAGACAGTTTAGTTTTTATTTATGCTCAAGTTCAATACTAACTAATTTATCATTGTTGCAAATGAAGAACTTAATACTTTTTTTCGCTCTTTTAGCGTAAGTTAAGAAAGAAATATTCTTATTGAAAAAACAAGATTTTACCGATACTAAACGAGTAAAATACATTTTCAAAAAACAGCTACGTTTTTCATTATCAGTACTCTTCGGTTGCTAGCAAAATATGAGTATTTGGTGAGTATTGAACTTGAGCCTTAATAAAAATGAAATTTTCTTAAAATGGTATTTTTTTATTAAATTGTTTTAATTTTTATTAAGAAAATATATCAAAATACTAACAGCTTTCATATCATATGTAGAAACGATGCTTCTCAAATATTTGATTGAGGAGTTAAATAAAAAAAGCGCTTTTTTCACATTTGCCTTTCGAAACCCGGAACTTTTTTTATTTCTATCCATTTTTTTATTTATGAAACATTTTTAATTTTTAAATAGGGGTCGGTGTCATATTTTACCCTCTTAGGGTAACTACGGGGAAATAGTAGGGGTTTTTACGCTAATGATTTCAAATTTTTTATGACAACAGCCTTAGGGGCTACTGATAGGATGTAAGTATGTTCCACAGAAATATATTGGAGGAAAGAAATAATAATTGTGGGGTCTCTTATATTTAAATTTTGTGTGAGTGCCCTGGAAGCTGTGGGAGCGATTAAAATTAATAAAAAAAAAAAAAATTTTATTTGTATGGCAACCTTGTTAGGTTGTAAGTATGATTCACAAAAATGCTTGTGGGGAATAATTATCTCGGTCAGTTATCGAGCAATTTTGCTGGATTTCAATAGCAGTTTAATAGGAAATATTTCTAAAAGTCTGATATTATCTACGGGTCTATGTGGCATCGGGGGGCTTCAAAAAGTTGATTTTAAATATAAAGCGGATAGATGGACATCACCTAATCGACTTTCCTATCTATAACGACGAAGAAAATATTTACTTAATGGAATCGCAGTGGATATTAAAGAAATAAAAAATGGAATGGCAAACTTATATATACTCTTATCACATATGTGTAGGGTATTTAAAAGCTATCTACAAACAGTATATAGTAGACGTCTGCATGACTACACTCAAAAGCCGTTTAAATACATTCGTTTGTTTTTCAACAACATAGTGTTTTTCATTCAATGTAAAACAAACTAAATGAATGAACCTACATCAGAAAGCAAATAAAAAACAACTGGAACAGAAAACAAAATATTACTTATACAATCAAATAAATAAATACTGAATAGAATGTGTAAATATTGTTGTATGATTGGTGTAAAATATTATTATTGAGCGCATTCATTTGTGTTTGCAAATTTGTCGTTATTGTTGTTGTTAAAACATTCATTAACTCGAAAAACACCTGAGTGTTTTTATAAAAAGTCTAACTGTAATGAGACTTTGCTATATTTTTGTATTTTCAAGTGAGTTTTATACACACTCAAAACGAAAACTGTAAAATGAATGTGTTCTTCTTGTATCATTGAGTGTAACACACAATACATTCTCTCTTGTGGTGTTACTGGCTTAACTTTATTTATATCCCATAGAATGAAAAATGTTTGAATGAATATTGTTTTTGTTGTGTATAGGAATCAAATGAATGTATTCATGCAGATGTCTAGTATATATCGCTCAAAAAAAATCAGACCTTAAACTGCTGTTTTTGATTAAAATTCAATTGCCTAGAAAAAATTTACATTGCTTTGTAATGAGTTAAAATTCAAAAAACTTTTATTCATCAACATTTCAACCCATTATTATAACACAGCGATGACATTGGAAGCAAGTACTTATCATGCTCGCTTTCAAAGAGGGAGTTAAATAAGTACTTACCATGCTCGCCTATGTAGGTCCCATAGGCTATTACTTTGCCGGCATTAAAATAACCTTCTCCTGGGGAGCCCAGCTACTCATTGTTGCATTTAAAGTTTTTTTCTTTGATGTTTTGGTTAAAACTGGCTTAAAATATGAAGCTAAATCAAGTTAAGAAATTGTCAAACTGAAACTATCTGCCTAAATTTTGTATAAGAAATAACTCATTTTCTAACAACTGCTAAGTAATACAGACGATATGTCATAGTAGTTGAAAAGTAAGAAATCTGTAATGCCTAATCACTTCCAAGTTTTTGCTGGGTAAAACTTTATTTATTAATTTTTTTAAAATTAAAATTTTTAATTTTTGTTCTTCTTAAAAGTACAATGGAAATTTAAATACTAATTAAAAAGAACTTAGGAGGTTTATAAAAATTGTTAATTTATTTATTTTCTTTGTTGATTTTGTTGTTAAAACGTTATTATTTTTTCTTTGTGCGCATTAGTTTCCAGTAACTACTCTAAATGCTTCTTTAAAGTTTTTTAATTAGTAAATAAACTAATTTAATATTAAAAATAAATCTTTGATTCTTTGATTTCTATTTGTACATTTTATTTATTTTTTTTTGTCCATAATACAAGAAGCCGCTTTAAAACTATAGCGACAACAAGAATATAAAAAAAATTATTAAAAGTGATGACATAAATGCTCAAAGCCCCACCTTAAAATACCTTTTATTTAGAAAGAGGACAAAAATCTTTTGCACATTGAAACTTCATGTTTCGAAGCATGACAGAAATGTTAAGAATTATTGCTGCAGCCAAAGATTAAACCACATTCTTGTCGTTTTCTTCAATAGTACTCAAAGAAACATTTTTTTAAGACCTTTACTTCCAACAACAACTTTTAGCAATTTGACATTTCCTTTTGTGTTAAATAGTAGTGAAGAAAAAAACTTAACTAATACTTAAAGCAAGTAAAAAATTATATGTTTGACCTCACAGAGAATACAAGTGGTGGACAACTTTTTATATTATAAAAATTAAAGCAAATGTGTTAGTAAGTTGGTCTGATTTCTAAAAATTATTAAAGTTTAATTTAAGATAATGCGAAAAAAGTTCCGAGCTATTTATTACGTTGCAGTCAAACGCAACCTCCTTAGTAACAGATTTTTTTTCTTTTACCCTTTTAAAATAAGACAATGTCATTTGTAAATCAACATGTTTTAGCACAAAAGAAAGAAACTGTTAATTATTACTTTCAAATACATAATTCTTACAGTCTGCTTTTAGGGGCAGCAGCTTCTTTGTTAAAACTCCTTATTATTTACTTTTGCGTAGTTTTAGTCAGTAGATCTTAAATTACTTTCATATGAAAAACTTCTAAAACAGAGTCTTTTGTTTAAGAAAAAGTAAATAAGATTTTTTTAATATTATAATAAAAAAATTTTATAAAAAAATAATTTTTTTGTTTAAATAATTTTTACTTTTTTGCTTTTTTTATAATTGAAGGTTGCTGTCTTAGTTACATATAAAAAAAATGTCTTCGATTTTCCCTCCTCTCAAAAGAACTTGCTTATCATCTAAAACTCTATGGCATTTCACTACTTGTTAGTATATCATTAAGTTTTAAGAAAAGTTGCATAGTCTCTGTCCTTCGCCATGTTGTTGCCTTTTCAAAAGATCATTAGGAGTCCATTAGTCATTAGAAGTTATGATGCGTACACACACACATATACCAACACAGGCAACAAATACTTTTGTGCTGCTGCATTGGTGGCATAAACTTAAAATGTTTTTAAACTAAAAGTGAAATGCTGACGAAGGAGCAACTACTTTAGCAGCAGCAATAATTACAAAAAATAAAAGGTACAACATTTTGAACTTTGTTAGGAACTTTAAGTTAAATAGTTGTAGCAAGTACTTATGCTCACTTGTTTAATTTTTAGTATTTTACATTTAACCAGTAGTAGGCTGAATGAGAAAGTTATAAAAGGAAAGGAATGTAGAGGGTGTCGAGAACAGTTTAATAAAAGAATTAATTGTTTAAATAAAACAATTTTAATTTTTTTTACTAATTTCTTGTTTGTAACGTTTAACACATAGGTGTATTGTTGTTGTTGCCTATATCTTAGTATAAAAATATATTAAGGGAAAAGTGTAAATGACAGGTGGTTTGACTAAATGGCTTGTGTCTCAAGGTACAGCTCAAACGCTTTAAGTCAAAGACTAGAAAATTGAATTGCTGTTGGATAGAAAAAAGCTGAAATTAAATAATGAATTTCTGAAAATTATTTAAAAAATATTGAAATCATATGCAAAAATGCTTTAATTAAATAAAAAAATTCTGAAATTGAATAAGAAGTTTTTAAAATTGAATAAGAAATTTCTGAAATTAAATTAAAAATGTCTCGAAGATAATTAGAAAGTTATAAAATAATGTCAAAAGTGTTGTAAATAACTTAAATTAAGAACTCCTATCCCATTAGAGGTAGGGGGTCTACAAAGTCCATGAGATGAGCTTTTTTAAGTTTTTGATACTTTGAAATATGTAATTGAGCAATTTAATAGACAAGAAGTTGTTTTAGTACTTTTTAAGATAATAAATAAACAAATATTAATTCAAGGACGTTTAGCCGATAAAAAGGTAGAAACTCAAAAAAGGCGACAAGAAAGACATTTTTACATTTTAGCTACTTTTTGAGCCCAGAAATAAGAAATTAGGGCCTATTGACTCATAAAAAGGTGAAGAGGCAGTAACGCAAGTAACGTAAGTAATTTGTCTAGATTTTTGATAATTTATAGTGTTTTTTGTGATTTTAAGTTTAGAATTATAAAATTAAAAATTATCAACCCTTATTGAAGTCCAAAGTCTAATAAGTAGACAAAAGAATTTTTCCCTTTATTGAGATTATAAGTCTACACATATGCAATTAAGGACTATTGGCCCAAGTTGGAAGAAAATAAGTAGTCATTTTGCAGTTGTTGAGGTTATAAGTATCAAAAAATGAAACTAAGGGCTACTGTTTCCGATTGAGCACAAAAATTATTTCTTTTCTTTTATAAAATTTTTTCCTAAGCGAATGAATTCCTTTAATTCTCCCTACTACTGATATTATTTAACTCGTTAAATGCTTAAGCTACAACAACTATAAGTTCATAAGTAAAGTTTTATAATTGAAATTCATAATGAAAATTTTAAAGTGCACAAACTTTTGAACTGACTGGCTGCTTATATATTTGGCAGGCAAAAGGCCAAAACAACTTAACAACCTTAAACTAAATGGGAAATGGAAATAAATAACAACTATAATTTCATAGGAACAATTTAAATCAAAAACAACTAAAATAAAAATTAGGAAAACACCAATATAATACAAATAACAAATTTAAATAATTAAACAATTAATTTGAAAAATGTCGAAATTTTCCCAACCCATTTTTTATTATTTTAAAATGGCAAAAACGTTATTGCAAAAGCAACTACCATTTAAGGGTTTGTTGTCTATTTAAGGTCAATAGATATGTATATTTGTTTTCTTTTACATACATACATAAAGATATATATTTATTATCAAACACTATTTTAGAATTAAAAAGAACGAAAAGTTTATTCCATCTGTTTATAACAACTCGATTCTGACAAAAAAAAAACCTCAAATATTTATGCTTCAATGATTTGTTACATAAAAAAATAATTCTTTTGGTTTTTGTGTTTATTATTTTTGTAGCTAATATGTGGCAATATCAATGTACTGCATACATTATTTCAAACTTTAACAAAAAAGGGTGTGTTCTTTGCCTGACTGATTGCGTGTCTCATTTTTTCTCAAAATCCATCGGTCCGTCCAAATATTTTATTCCCTTCCCGCCTGCTACAAACAACCAGTTGAGTTCAATCTTATGGCCCACTGCCGCTCTGTATGTGCAATCGTAAAACAAAAATAAAAAAAATTTTTAGGCACGTTAAATATTTGCAGATTCATTGTGTTGAAATTGTGTTGTTGTCGTTGCCTCCGCCACGGATTGCTGTCGTCCATGCATCGTTAAGCACACACGCATTAAAAGCAAAGTATTTACAAACAGAAAAAATGTCTGATTTTAAACAAACTTCTCCATACGAAACCATTAACGGAAATATTTATTTTTAGCAGTCGCCATAAAAATATAATACGATATCGATTCTATAGACATTATTTTTCATTTAATGTTCACTTATTTTCAAGCTTTATGGAATTTTGTAAATTCTTTAGAAGTTTTAAATGCAACAATATTCTTCCAAAGAATTTTAAACATTTGTTTTAAGTACAAAAGATGGAAAAATAAATTTAATTATGATCTCAAAGATATAAAAAGGTCGTAAAACTAATAAATTAAGAGATTTTTCAAGGATTTGAAAGCCTCAAAACTTTGAAAAAATTTTGAGGTAGAGAAAATATTTACCAATATTAAAAATAAACTTTAATATCTAATAGAAAATGATAATAATAAAATAAAAAATAAAATCTTTATCAAATAAAATATATTTATTGGTATTTTTAAATTTTAAAATTTATTTTTTTTTAAATTTTAATTAAAATAAAAATTATTAATCTTTTCTAACTTCACCCCTTGGGTATAAATATATACTCTAAAATTTTTTTTATATTGTTGGTAAAAATCATGTTATTGAAAACTGTAATTATAAAACATAGTTAGGAACAAATGCAAAGTGTTATTATTCACTTTATGGGAATTTTTTATTACAAAAGAGTTTAATTTATTGAAGTGGCAGCTACTCATGCATGAAATTATGTACCCACAACAAAAACATTTTATAACAACTTCTTACAATTGAAAACTATATACTTAAACTAATTATCATTTTAAGCAAACAAATTTTATAACGTTTTTTTTAATAACTATTTACATATTTTAAACAAAAAAAAAAAAAAATTCTAAAAGTACATTAAACTCAATTTTTTTTATTCATAAATCAACCAACCATAAAAATGTCACATACAAAAAAAACACACATGTTCTATTGAAAAATAAACAAATTTCTAGCAACATGTTGCTAAGCAACAATCTACTTAACAACTAAACATGTGATTGTTTATTATCACAATCAAACACAAGACAGTTTCACTCAAACATAAGGGATAATAAAAAAAATAAACAAACATGTGCTGGTGGTAGAAAAAACGTGACGAATATTAAACATAACAAACACATGTAACAAAAAAAACATAAACACAACATGCTGGAGTTGTTAAATAATTAAAAGAGGGAGTTGGCGTGATGGGAATTTAAAGCAAAAGAGAGTTTAGGTCATGGTGAAAGTAAAACGCGTAAGAGCGAGTAATTTTACCATGAGTTTAGGCATAAAATATTTTTCATTATAAAAAAGAGAATATTTTAGTTTAAAAATAAGAAATAGATTTTTAATTTTAAAAAAGGGAGAACATAGTTTTTCTGGGAACTGAAAATATGTGTGAGTAAGTCGACAGCTAAGTAAACAGTTTCCCAAGGCGCACCTATACAAGGTGGCCGAAATTGCGCTCTTAATTTTTTCTTTTTTTTATATGAAGATTGGCACATCTTATTGAAAGAGAATTTCTATTTATAAGAAATAGAAAATAGCAAGATGATAGCTCTTTTAATTTCTTCTTGCAACTAACTTGTATCGACACACCTTGCAGTTTCCAAAATATGGCATTTTTTAAAATATATTTCTATATATAAAGCATTTGTTTAGCCTCTAGAAGGATACTTCCGATGACGGATTTAATCGCAGCTATAAAAAGTATTATTAGCAGCATCAGGTTTAAACATAGTGAAACGCATAAGGTAACATGGCTGTCATATTAAAGCAATGAATCCATCGCAATGAGCGCAGGAATATTGCGAGCCATAAGCGCTTATTCGGACTTCTTTTTTTGCAAAAGCAGAGATACGCACTCGTGTAAGAAATACAGTCTGCAGCCAATTATAAGTATTGGAATTGAATATCCTCCCTTGCATCCAGATTTAGTGAAAGCATCAATTAGCCTGTCTAGAAATTACAAAACCGGTTCACGGAGAATACCCGCAGAGCTGTTTAAGACTAAAGTGAAAGATTTGGTGAGGTGAGTGTATCAGGTAGTTTGCGCATTGTATTGTATGCTTGATGATTGGAATCTTGGAATACTATATCTGATATAAAAAAAGGAGGCGACACCGTTTGCGCCAACTATAGTGGAATAAGTCTCCATCGCATACTAGATGCTTTTAAGCATATTTTGCAAAAGATAGAGGCTAAAGTTCAAAAAACTATTACAGCTCCAAATAATTAATCTTTAGACTCTATGTTATCCTGGCAAAAGTCAAGCAAAGCGTTTTATTTTCTCTTTTGAAACTAGGTCATAAGCTATGTCCAAAAAACATGCACGTATTTGCCAAATTTTTTCTTCTAACTATAAACCACAGAAAGAGATATTGAACAGAATGACAGTTTATCTCGAGACTTCTTCAACAAACTGATGAAAAAAATGTTGCCAAAAGCAGAAGTTTAAAAACAGTATAGACCACTGATAAATCAAGAGGTGGTTGGCATGATTTTAGGACTAGAAAGAAATCAGAAATGAAAGATCTGATGGTAAACTAGTAGAAGGCCAAGCTTATCCTTACAACCTTAAGGCAAACGTCGGGACGATATAATGAAGACCTTGTAAAGTTCGGTAATGGCGTTGCCAAGGTAGAAGAGGAGTTCGTGTTTGTATTGTTGCTTCAATATTAATAAAAAAATTATGTCGATATTGAAATATTATAAAGGATCGTTTTGGAAAATAAATTATAGTTTAAGCTAGACAGACAAGTCATAAATAGAGCGACCTCTCAAAAACTGAAATAACATTATATTAAATGATTACCTGTGCTTATTCCCGACACTGAATTATGAGTGGTTGCAAGAGCTAACGAAGTGTTTTGAAATGGGTTTGAGGGAAAACCCCTTTGAAAAACCAATGGCTCAATGTATTTATGTGGAGTATAATTTTCAAATAATTCATTAGCTGTATACCTGAAAAAAGATAGTAAAACGCATCGAAATACAGTGATTGCCTTGACCGACCCAGTCGGTAGGGCACAAATTTTTTGGCCAAAAAGGTATTATGGGGCAAATACCGCAAAAAGCGCAGACCAGAAAGGAACTATATTTGAAGGAGTAAGAGGTCATACTTTAAGAGGTCGAATCAAAATCAAGTTAAAACAGCAGTTTTTATAAAAATGAAAATAGATTAAAAAATTGCCTGACAATTAATGATTTTCAATGGCCCAATTACCTAAATGACAGTTACTTTTTAAAATTTTTATAAACGAGCTAAAAAAATTTAAACGCAGCATAACAATTAATATCGACGGGTAAATAAGACCTGATTTTTTCTAGTTTCTTTCAACTGTTCTTTCAAAGAAAATTCCTTTGCATGTCCTTGTTTTGTTTCATTGCCATAACGTTTCACATGTTCAAATAAGAAAATTATTATCACAACTTTACCATCATTTAAAATACGTTGCTTACAGTGAGATTCCAATGAGAAAATCTCTTTTAATCTCAAAATAGCTCTCTTAATGTGAGGGTGTTTGTATTGAAAATTTATAACAAAGAATAAACATGAATAACCAACAACAACATGAATTGCAGTGAGACTTATTTCCGTTCTGTTAACACTGTAATTTTTTATTTGTCTTGTTGTTGTTGTTTTATATGGTTAAAACTAGTTTTTTTTTGTTTTGTTTTGGTTCACTTCCATTTGGTTCTTCCACTTGTAATTGTCTCTGGCCTAAACATTTTTAAAACGTACATTTCTGCTCAGTTTATATCGGGTTTTCATACGGTTTAGTGGTTAATTGGCAACTAAGAAAACTAACGGTATTTTTTGTGCTTGTCACATAGGAAATAAAAATTTAAGAATTTAAACACAAAACCGCAACAAACATTAAGAAAAAATTCCAAATATTATTATAAATATTATTATAAATAAT
This sequence comes from Melanophora roralis, assembly GCA_963583895.1. Taxonomy (NCBI): domain Eukaryota; kingdom Metazoa; phylum Arthropoda; class Insecta; order Diptera; family Rhinophoridae; genus Melanophora; species Melanophora roralis. The sequence goes on from OY757187.1 coordinate 118,363,406, forward strand.
CCTTTAATAAAAAAGTAAATAGAAAAGCAAACAAAATTTTTATTTGCAAAAATTTTTTTGAATTTTTTTTGAAGGTCTTTAAGGCCGAATTTAACGAAAGTTTAAACGAAAAAATGTTAAGTGAAATTATCTAACGAGAGAAAAATATATTATGGTGTGCAAAAATATATATTAATTGTAAAATATGTAAAATTATCATTAAAAAATTTATATATAAAAAAAATAAAAAGTCACTAAAAACTAAAAAAAAAATTGTTTCATTATTTAAAAAAAGTGTTAAACAAATTTTGTGTGTGTTAAAAAAATTATTTTAGTTGCATGACCTAGTGAAATAAAATTGTGGATTTGTACAAACAATAACAACAAATTTTAGTAAAAATTTAAGGTAAAGTTTAGTTATTTAAACAATTAATATCTGGGGACAATTTAGCTTAATGTTAACCGCAAAAACTGAATTTGTAATTAATAAAAGTGTCATAGTAAAAACTATTTCTGTAAAAAACCCCATAACAGTGGTTTAAAAAGGACACTCAAGTCTTGGGGAAAACATCAATTTTGTTTTTGTATTAAGCAAAGTTTAATTGAAATTTTTTCTTGTAAAACATCTATAGAAATAAAATATTTATAAGAAGATGTTTCAAAAAATTTTAAATTTAAAAAAGGAGATTAGTACTTATACGAGTAATATAAAATTCTCTAAAAACACATTAAAGGACTTCTTTTTTACTTCACATTAAATTATTTCTCTTCAACTTATTTAAAAGTGAATTTTGTAGGTTTAAACTTAAAGACTGTGCCTTTTATGAAATATTCTTTGCAAACGTGTCTGGCCAAATAATTAGGTACTCTCTGTCGCGACATGATAAACTAGATAATTATACAAATTCAAATGCTTTTGGTAAGTCACGTTTCGAGATAAAAAATTATTAACTGCTCTAACAATGGTCCAACAAATTTATTTAAATAATTTATTGGCAATATCTACAATCGTTTGATATACAATACCCGAGTTTTCTAATAAACTTTACTTTACGTTAAATAAAGGATTTTTATAAGTTAAAATAAAACTAAAGTGTTCCAAATTCCCACAACAAAAAAGTCGATTTTAAAAACAAAGTATTCAATTGGCAGTGCATTTGATTGCACTTTTTCTGTTTACTCTAAGATTGATCAGCTGTCTAATACTTTCTTAGCTTAGGTTCGTGCTAAAAAGGACTGCATCGCAAATTAACAGGCAGATGACCTGATAAGCTGGGATTTGCTTGACATGTCTCTAATCTGAAATTAGTAGTAACTCTATTTTGGGTCTTAAAGCCCTCATAAAATACCATAAAATAACTTCCATCAAAAAATTTCCAACAATAATAAAAAATTTTTCCCAACTTAAAAAATGTAATATTTTCTAACGTTGAAATCAAAAAACCCTTGTGAAGCATAGGGCTTCAGGGTTCCAAAATACTTTTCAAACATTGGTTGTCCCCCCTCATAAACTAGTAGGGCTCTGCTGTATCTTTTTAGAGATTTGTCTTTTGTTAGCATTTTTTTTGTGCCTTCTTTCTGATTGGTTAGACAGAGGTCCTAAAAAGTTTGTATAGAAGAGAAAGGCTAAGTGTAGCCTGACAGTTGGCTTTTAACTTACCACAATAAGGGAATTTCTGGAAGCATATAAATATTTCTGTTTACTTTTAAGGGCTCTTTAGCTACTGTACATAACTGTGTAGTAATCTGCTTCACCCAGTTCTTGAGTAAGTCAAATTGGACTTGTTAACAAAATTAATTAAGAAAAATTTTTATTTTTCAAATAAATGTAAAATGATATCGAGATATCTTTGTATGATCACGACCAAAAGTTAATTTCAGACACAGTACAACAATAAGAGCCATAAAGCCTTGAATATATGGATAACTGCTTGGGAACTGAACTGGACAGTTTATAGCCAAAAGCTTTTAGAGATTTTTTTGCTAAATTTAATTTAGTTTTATTTAACAAGTAAGACCGCTATAGTCGACTGTGCCGAATCTTATAAACCCTTTACAAATTGCAAGGGATTTTACACTATTTTTTTCAAATTTTGTATTGGAATCCCCTTAGGAGATAGAGATTGGGGGTAAGTATGTTTTAGGAAAATTTTTGCAAGGAAAAATGAGTTGGTGTTTGGGTACGGGCACCCTGGAAACTATAGGGGGGATTTTTTATAATCAATCAAACTTTTAATAGAAGCTTTCTTAGGTGATGAAGATACGGGGTAACTATCTTCTAGGAAAAGGTTTGTAAAGGGAAACTAATGGTGTTGGTCGTAAACTTTATATTCCTAAACCCGGCTTTAGGGAGTTATGGGCAACGCTCTAAGGTGATGGAGATTGGGGGTGAAAATGTTTTAAGAATATGTTTGTTTGTAGTGTGACTACGGGAAAATTGTAGGGGGTTTTACCTTAATATTTTGCAAATTTTGAATAGCAACCCTACTGGGGCTGGAAGCGGGGGAAAGTATGTTCCACAAAAATTTTTGGGAGGAAAAATTAATTGGGTTCGGTCTTACATTTCACCTTTGTGGGAGCACCCTTGAAACTGTGGCAGCGATTTAAAAAAAAAATTAAAAGAAAATAAACCTGGTATGGCAACACTGTTAGAGGGCGGAGATAGGGAGTAAATGTATTTCACAAAAACGTTTGTAAAGAAAAATTAATGGAAAACGGTCCTACATTGCGCCTGTATAGGTGCAACTGCGAGGCAGTTGTAAAAGTTTTTATGTACGAATTTTAGGGAAATAAACGGAGGTAGTCATAGCTGCTGACATAAATGACTATAAGTTATCAATATTTTCGTGCAGTTAAAGATTTGAATATTTCTTTAAACCAGTCAAAAAAATGTTTTATTAAAATTTACGTGTTTCTTTTATGAAAAAAAAAACAAAACGGAATATTTCCTAAATAGCTTAGAGTCAGTTACTGCAATAATTTTTTAAGTGAAAAATAAAAGAACTTTCTTCTCTTTTACAAACTATATCGTTAAAACCTCATATAAATGCCTTTAATTATTTTTACCAATTTAATTAAAAATATTTTCAAATGTTAAAACACTCACTAAAACCACAATATTTCTTTATCTTATTATATCGTTTTTTCTTCTTTCAATTTTCTGCTTCTTTAAATAAATTTTCCAAAGAAAAATATATTTAATTTGTTCTTTTTATTTCTCAAATAAATTGAAATGTTTACAAAAAGTGTTTTTTCACCTTAAAAAAGACTTAAGGAATTCGCTTTTATTTGCTTTTCTATTAAAACATCACCTGAATGTATACATTAAAAGTGCCGCAGCCTAGAATTATGCTTCAAATAACAAGAAAAATAGAAAAAGATAAATAAGGAGTAAAGATTGAAATAAATGCTTGCACAAGAAAATAGTGTTAAAATCTTGTCTCCAATATTTTGTTAAACCAAATACTTGTTTACTTTTGTTAAACAACCTGCATAAGTCTGTATTATTCTTTTTCGCCTTCATTTTTCTTCATAATGAATTCGTGCCCCTTAAATATTGCTATGTTTTCTTAAGCATAGAGTTTGTTTTTGTTCCATTTTTGTGTTGGAGTGCGCTAAATGTTAGAGCTGTATCTTTGTGTCTATGTGTGTTTGTAGTTGTATCTGTTTTGCTTTTTGCAAGAACTTACTGCTTCACTAAAACACTTTGACATAGTTTTTCTTATGGTGCTTTCCTTGTTAGTGTACAATTTTTGTTTTTTGTTATGTATTGTTGTCGTCTTTTTTAGTCCTTGTTTTGTGTTTATATAAGTCTCTATGGTATTGCATCCATTTCCGGTGAATTGAGTCACAGCCATTATAGGAGTCGAAATCTCTAGGGCAGGTGGCAAGAAGACTTATTCTATCTACTGCCTCTACTTAAGCATGCATCTGTGTTTTTTTAATACAAATACGCACAGCAGAGTTCAAGGAGCATGTTCTTGTTTTTTTAAGTTTCATGGTTACTTCTACGTTTATTTTTTATTGCACCTAGTTTTATTTTTATCATCTATTTGTATATATATGTACAAATAAATTTAGTTTCGTTGTCATTCTATTTAAACGCTCTTTTTTTGCAGAGTATTTTTCTAATATTTTTTTCTTTAATTTTATTTTTATGTTTGAATGCAATAGTTTATACGACATTTAGGATTTAATGCTTGGTTGCTTTAGTTAAAAACTTTTCGTAAATAAAATGGCATTTTTTTTTTAAGTTTATCCAAATTCAGTACGTTTTTCATGGTTGTATGGTCAACAAAAAAAATATTTAAGTATTAGATAAATTTAAGAACACAATAAATAGATAAGTTCTTATAAGTTGAATTTAAAAAGACTTTTTAAAAGAGTCTTAAAAAGCTTTTTTAAAAATATTGCCTACTTTTGTGCAGTTAGAAATAGGCAAAAGTGCTGCCTATTCTTAGGGAGTTTGAATTTAAAAATATGAATAAATATTATTTTAAATATTATTTGAAAGTAAACTATTTATATTTTGTTATATATTTTACAAAAAATTTGAACTTCTCTTATTAATTTTTTTTTTATTCTTTAAGGTGAAATTTTGCCCCTTTTTGAAATTATAGAAAATCGGGGCAAAAATACTTGGGTCTTTCACATTAGATCAATTCCGCGCAAAATGGCCCAAAATAGATAAAAAATTTGATTTTCTTTTTTAACTAATCGATGAGTTTACGTCTAAAAATATAATCAATTTGTTACAAACTGAAAAATCAGCTCTTCTTTTTAACGTTTTGATGAAAATGTCACACCCGTCACATTTTCCAAAAGGCTTTTCCTTAAGAATTTTTTGAAGAAATATTACGTTAAATATGATTGAAAACACTTAACATAATCGAATAACTTCAACAAATCAAGCCTGCTCTCACAGCGCGATGCTACAGTCAAGGTTCTCTTAAATGCAAATCTTTAATGTCACATCCGTCACAATCTTCAACTGCTTATTGTGAGCAGAAATAATGTTTCTCAGTATTTACTTACTATAAAATGAGTAAAGACAGACCATCCAGGGATATCATAGCCTTTTTTTATAAAGTTTTGAATTGTTGGAGTTATAAGCAAAAATGTGAGTAAAATGTTCACACCCGTCACAATGAAATTACCAATAACTTAACACAAGCTTAATGGAGAATATTTTTAATAATTAAAATAAAATTCCATTATTAGAATACATAATTCTTTAATTATGAGTTTCCAAACTAAGCAAAAACTTTTAAGGATTTCTGCTTACTGGGTTATCTTATCAACTTAATGTATGCAGTCAAGTCAACTTAAGCTAAGTCATCTCTGTCATTTTTTTTTTATTTTTTTCTATTTACTTGCCCAATGGGCACTGGTTTAACTTTAGTTTCTAAACTTTGCATACATACATGTACTTTAATAAATTTATTTAAATTTTTAGTTTTTCTAAAACATGAATAGTTAGTTTCATGGTTATTTGAGTTCAGGATAGAAGAAGAAGAACTATATAAAATTACACATTCAGTTTTTAATAATTAAACATAAGAAATTTCTAAGTAATGTGTACTTCTTTCTCTTTTCATTTTCTTTGGTTTAAGATTTAATTACTTTATAAAACTTTTTACTTTCTAACAAAGAAATATGAGCTTCAGATAAATATAAGCTTAAGATATTTTGTTTGGAAAATGAAAAACGTAAGAAAACTTTAAACAAAAAGTTAAGAAAAAAACCAGTAATAAAAAAGAAAATAATTTTAGTAATAATATATTAAACAATATTTTTAATAAGTTTAGTTTAACTAACTTAAGCTAAGATTACATAGAAAGCATTTAAACAGACAGTTTAAAATTAATTAAATGTTTTAACAGTATCTTCTCTATAAGATTTCTTAAAACGTAAAGTAATAGTTAGAAGATGCCTAAAGTCAATTGCCTTTTGGGCGAACCCAATAAGGAAGAAGGAATCAAAGACAAAACCAGTTTTAAAAAAATAGGAATTTTATTCGATTTTATTCGCACAGAATTTTTGGAAATCTCTGTGAATTTATAAGAATAATCTATACTGAAGGTTAAAGTCTTTTGCATAAAGACAGAAAAATAACGTTCCTCTTTCAAGAATTTTTTTGGCTTTTACAAAATGGTTTTTAAAAATTTCAAAATGATCCGCACCTAAATAGGTTCTCTTAAAAGAAAAAAGGAATACGGGATTGTTTTTAAAAATCAAACGCAAAAGGCTTGTTGTTGTTTTAACTTTCTGTGTTTTGTTTTGGGAATTATTTCCTTATTTAAAACAAAAGTAATATTCAAATTAAAAAAACATCTACCTTATATACAAAATTTCTTTTTTCCAAAAGAGCGAGAATGTTGGAAACTTATTTAATTTCATTTCTGCTTGAATACTACGTTAAGACCGTTTTTGAACTTAAATCGATATTTAAAAAGAAACATTCTATTAAGGATCTTTTTGTTCTTAGAAAGTTTTTACTTACTTTTTTCCACACCTCTCCAATGACCCTCATTTTGCGTAACTGCGCGAATAAAGCATTAGGCTTTGGACGGTGCGAAGGATGATAAGTGACCCAGGCAATACACCATCGATTCGATTATCTAACTGCGTGATAAGTAATCGCGGTTTTCCCAGAATTTCTTCCGGTGGGACACTACCTATGGGCTTAAGTAGCTCTCCATTACACTTATAGCCTAACCTTGCTCAGTTTTTATTTTATTTTCCGGGCTTCTTAGTTTTGGGGTTGCCCCAAAGAATTCTTTTCATTAAACTTTGCTCCAGTAATAGGCGTCGGACTCCTCGGGTTAGCCAACTGCTGCTCTTTAATCCTAATTGGCAGATTACTTGCCCATTTATTTTCAACCACTTTGTTATCTCTAGATGCCTAAGTAGTGCAAACTCAATCAAATTCTAAGGTATTAATAAACATCTTAATTTATGGTAACACTGCCATTGATTGGGTTCTATCGACGTCGTTGCTTTTATCCACCCATGGATATCCGTACAGATGTTTTCATTCATTGGACCACCACTTGCAGACTAATATTGTGATCTCAGTATAATAATTCGTTTCTTCAGGGATCTGCCGCAGATTCCCGTTTAACCAAGGATGTCAGTCCAGTATCAGCGTAGTGGTGTTATCTTTGACATTGGCTTGGATTTACGCGTTTAGTATCAAATTTTAAACGCCATTACTCCGTCCTCCCGTTTCCTGTAAGTTTTTTTGCACGCAGGTTTCAATAACCTGGAAATTTAAATTCACCTCCTTACTGGAATAGTTTTAATTTCTACGCTTATTTCAGGGTTATCTGTACGTTGCACTTTTTCAGGTTACCAATTGTTTACTTCCTTTCCATTGATGTCCTTTACAATTCTAAAGTCTACGCTAGGAATGATATAATTATTCTTTGATGTAACCAGTCTAAAACTTTTTCCCTTTGTTGGACCTATACTCCTTCTAAATTCTACGTGGCATCCAGCATCGGTAATCCCTCATTGTCCTTTTTTTTTGATGAGTGGTGCTTCCAAATCATTTTTTAATTCCGGAATTTTCCCAGGTACTTAACCCTCTAGGATATCACTATTGCCCTACCTAATACTCGGTCTTTTAGGCTATCAGTCATGTTTAATACTCAGAGCGCCTTTTGTCCTTTCTACAACGCTGACTTGGATATTTTCTCCTTAGCAAAAAAAAGGCACTTCATCTGCGTAGCCAGCCACTAGGCTTAAACTCATTTTTCCATAGACGTTAATAGATTATTTGACTTCTATGCCTATGAGCTCACAAAGTGATTAAATAAATTTTTTATTTTATTAATTCTATGAATCAAAATGGTTTTCAAATATCACAATCTTTGTGGAGAGAAAATATTTAACATTACTTTAGAATTTTTATTTTAAAACCCTACAGCTAATTTTCAAACTAAATTTATAAGCAAATAATTAATAATGCATTCAAATCCTTTAGTTAAAATAAAAATTCAAAAATCAAAAAGCTTTTTAAGACTTTTTCTTAAAAATGTTCGAAATTAATTTTTTAAAATCTATTGCTCCAAAATATGAAATTTATTTCGAAAAAGCTTTAAGGCTTTAAAATTTTTTTAGCGGTTTAATATAAGAAAAAAAATATTTTATATTTGCACCAGAAATTTAATAAAACCTTTATAATATGAAAGATATTGTCACTAAAAACACGATTGATTTACAATAAAAATAGCAGCAAGTCATCATATTAAATTTGGCACAGCCTTTGATTGTGATAAATTAAATTGCTTATTGCAACTGCTTTTAAAAAATTTTCTAATAAACAAAGTATCTATTTTATTTAAAATTAGTTAAAATATTATAAAAAGGGCGTTTTTAAAAGACTGTAATAATTTCAATAAAAAAATAAGTTTTTATTAACTTTTTTGATTGTTAGGCCCTTTTGCATTTCAGGTGACGATATGAAATATTTTCAACTGCCTTTTTTTAATTAGAAAGCCTTAAAAAACTATAAAGAAACACATTATGTAAAACCAAATAATGTTCTAAACTCTAATTGAAATTGAAGGGTTCACTTAACATTTACTTGTTTATTTGCCTTATGGGCAATTCCATGCATAACGACCCAAATTTATTTTCGAAAGATTGTCTAAAAGAGAAAAAAAACAATGATAGAAATAAAAATAAGTTTGTTTATAGCTTGTTTTAATTCATTTGGCAAGAGTTTAAAGCGATTAATTATGGAGAAGGCAGGCTCTTTCTCCATTTGGGTTTTGATGGAAATGTCACACCGTCACATTTTCTAAAAAAGGTTTTTCTTAAAAAGTATATGTGTACTTCTTCTATATACTTCTTCTATATAAGTGTTAAATACGATTAAACAATTTAAGCAATAATTTAAATTCAAAATTAATTTTGTTATTAAGAATATTTGCTACAAAATCAAAGTTCCTTAAAATTCGAATTTGTAAGGTCACTCCCGTCAAAATCTTTTGCTGGCCCTAAGTAGAAATGATTTTCTAACAGGATCTACTTTCTGCTTAACGTTTAAAAACAAATCAATTCTTGTAATCATAAACTTTTTTAAATAATAAAATTTGAAAAGGTTTGAGTTATAAGCCGAAGTGTAAGTAAAATTGTCGTACCCATTACAATGGAATAGCTCTTATTCGAAATTTATACACAAACTATTATGTTCTTTATTTTACTAAAATTCAAAGATTTTGTGCTATTCATTCTACCACAACCGATTAACTTGATTTCTGTTTTGTTTCTTAAATTAAATAAGAATATAAGTAAAGCCTTTAAGGAAATTACTGAAACAATACATTTCATGCCTTTAATCCCCTACTCCCCGCTAAATCCTGTAAATTAACAAAACTTTTTCTACTCCTAAAACTATTGTTGTTGCTTGACTCACCCTTAAATGTAATTAAAACCATGATTTCATGAAAATTTAACTTTCTAGCAATCGCTATCATGATTGCAATGACGAAGTGTTTATTATTTAGTTCGATTTGTCCGTCTTTCCTAAACAGATAGTTGTTACTAACAACTGACTGTTAAATGTTAAAGCTCTTGGGTGTACGGGTATTTGTTTATTTTTCTGCCATAGAAAACTTGAAATAAATGAGTGAGTAAGCTTGATATTTCAAGCGGAAACGGAAATACGCTGAATAGTTGTTGTATTTGAGCTGTTGCTGGCTTTAGATTCATTTCGTTTCTATTTTCATTGTTATTATTATGTTAATTCGATAAGGGATTTTTAGGCTTCTGTTTTTCATTCCCCTTTGCTGTATTTAAATAGCAAAAGCAGAAAGAAAAAACTAAAGTACACTATTGTGGCGCATTACTGCGACAATTTATGCCTTTTCAAATCAGATATATACGTTTAAATGCGGGGCTACAAATTTATATTTCCCTCCATACTGTTTTGCTTAACGCTGTTTTACAATTTACTTGCTCTTAAATTTTGTTTTTATATGTAAATATTGGCATTTTTGTATTATATTTTTCAAATTTTTGTTTTCCAGCTATACTTTTCAAGTGGCTTAAACATACTCGAAAAAGAAGACAGACAGACTAACAGTCAAGAGAGAGTAATAGAAATAATTTTCTTTTTTTTTACAAAAAGCTTCTCATACTTGAGTTGATTTGAAAATATTTTAATGTATCTCGTTAAATTAGTTTTTTTCTTTTCTTTCTTTATTATTATTTTAGAATTGTGGCTCTAATATATTCATATAAAGAAATTTAACAGAGAAAATAATTTTTTTAATGATAATTTTCCATTTAAATGTATTTAAAGCATCTCCCAGATAATAATGATTTAATGTAATGGAATAAAGGCGAAAGTTAATTTGTTTATGTTCAAGTACAATTTCATTTGAATAAAAAATGAATTCAAGTAATTTGAGTTTATTCACTTTCTATACATTTAAAAATAAAATAATAAAAAAGAAAAACAATTTAATTTTAATGGCATGATTATGAGCCGAAAATAAAAAACGCTTTAGAATATCAAGTATTTAGGAGGCAATTATCTGTTATTATCTTTGGAAGGAAGGCTTTTTAAAAAACAAATAAGTCTAGACAATGGTAAATAAAAAAAGGAAACGAAAATAAATATGTATATTCCAAAAATGCTTTTCTAAAATTTTTCAGAAATAGCTCCTTAAGTTGCAAAATATAAAGAAAAGAAAACGCCCAGAAAAATCAGATAAAATATCTTTCCTTTTTAAAAAAGTTTACCATCGAAAACTTGCCATTTTTTCTGATTCTCAGAGATATTCTAAAGGTTTCGCCAGAAAAATTAAATTTTTCCAAAAAATTAAAAAAATTTTTTCTAAAAAACTTTTTAAAATTTTAAGCTAAAAAAATTTTAAAATTTGTTTCCAATTATGGTAACTTAGTATGCTGCAAAATAAAATGAGCTAAAATTTATTAAAATCATTTGATAAATTCTGAACTTACTCACAGTTGAGCAATATCCCATATTTTAAATATTTTTTGTAATTTATATCACAGGTCAACTAAATGAGATTTTTTTGCAAGACTTAAGGCTTCGTGGTCAATTGGTATACATTGATACTGAGCAACTATGCCTATAAATTGCTTTTTTAGTTGAATCTGTGCCTCAAAATTTTGCTCAATTATAATCAAATTATTCGCCCAAAGTTTTCATAGTATAAGTACATCAGTTTGACATTTTCATAATACAGCTGGTTGTGCCACGCCCACTTTAATCTTTAAAATTGCAACTAATGCTCTTTGCTTAAAATATAAAATTTTTTTTTCAGAAGTATTTCGTAAAAATTGGTCCCACAACTAAGAACTGGTTATATGGCAAATAATATGGGATAATTTCTAAAAATAAAAGTTAGTTTGTACATGAACGCCCATATATATTTTTATATATGGTCGATTCCACGTAAAACGGCCCAAAATTGGGAAAGATACTTTTTCTTTATAAAATCTATGAATAGACATATCAAACAGACTTAAAATAATTAAAATATAAATAAATTAATTTTTTTATATATTATTTTTATTTATTTTATAAAATATTGAAATGATCAGCTATTCTTTTTCTTATGTTTTGATGAAAAGGTCATACCCGTGACATTTTATTAAAGGTTTTTTCTTAAGAAAAAATACCTTTTTATAGAAAAAAATATCTAAACACAATTAAAATCAATTTAAACTATGATTCCTCAAAAGATAAGCCCATTCCTTAAAATATTTTACACAAGTCGAATTTAAAGTCAAAACGCTCTTAAATTTAAATTTGTAAAGTCACAGTATTCAAGGGGTCAATGTGAGCAGTGTCTATTAATCTTTAAAAAACGTACCATCCTTAAAAGTCGTAATCTTTTTTTAATTAAGAATTTTAAATTGTTTGAGTTAAAATAAATAAAGGTAACCAAAATGGTCACACCCGTCACAATGAAATTATTTTCATATTGTCCTTAATAAACAAGTTTTTAAAGAAATCGTTTTACTCGAGAAAAAAATTATTTAATTACGGTAAGATTTGTTGACTTTTTAACTTTATTCTACACAACGTTATCTTTTAGTGGTTGTATTTAAAAAAACTATTGAATGGATTAATCACGAAAAGTGGTAGTCTCCACACAAAGGCACATTTTTTGGGGAAAACACCTAACTTCGCAAAACTAAACTATTTTCAAAGACTTTCTATAAATAAAAAAATTAAAAACAATTTTAAACTGGAGAAGCTAACCTAAGCATCACATTTTGGAAACTCTAAATGAGAATTTTTCCACAGTGCATCTTCATAAGGCTTAGAGCAGCAAAGCCTGTCCTTGCCTTCTTTTATCTAATTGCTCCGGCTCCCCAAAAATAGCTTTAAGATTGCCAGAAAGTTCTAATGGTTATACTGCCTACTGTCGCATATCAGAGCTTTTACGAAATTGACTTTTGCTTTGGTAAATTAGTAACGCGCAGCCCTGCCCATCTGAGACTACATTTTTTAATTCGTTCAACAGTCCGCCACTTTAGTCTTTATTAATATGATAGAGCTGTCTACTACGCAAAACTTGCAAAACGCTTTAACTGTAGTCGGTCAAAGTCGTAAATATTATAACCTGCACAACAATGAATGTATGAGAAGATTTTCCTAAAAATATGCAGCACTTTTCATGCTTACTTGGGGTAAATACTTGGCGGGCTATGGCCAGTTTTAATACGATGGTTTTTTATACCAAAAAACTTGTCTGTGCCAAGTTTTATGTATTTTTACGTTGAGCGGACATACGGACAAAACTACGAATTCAGAAAAAACTTAAACAGTCCTTAATCCACACATATTTTAATTGAAAATCTAAATTTAAAATTTCTAGATTTCTATTTTTGGGTATAACAAACATTAGCACAAACAAACAATGTCCCTACCACTCGCAAACATTAATGGAAAGGGCAAGGGTGACCCCGTACCTAAAACAACAAAAATATTTAGGCATACGCAGCATGTATGCAGTTCTAGCCATCATGGCAAAATGGTCATATATTTGTTTTTGTATTGTTTTAAAAAAATCTAATACTGCCATATACAGCCATATACCGGAAATAAAAATCAGCTGATCAGTTGCTCTTACCTTATTAAATGTGCCTTGGGTGTGGGTATTACAAGCCGGTCAAGTTAATATATTCTTGATTCTTTTATTAAAAAAAAACAATAACTTACCTTTTTCTTTCTTGTTTCTTTGATGTGAAATTGTAATAACTTTTCTTATTTACAAAACGTTATTAAATTCTTTTAAATAAACTTCTTATATTGAAATTTCTTTGTTTACTTTCGTCTTCTTTTAAACACATTTAACAAAAATCATACAAAAAAGGACTTAATATAAGAATACTTTAAACATGCATTATAATGTGGGTTTCCAAAATATCTTTTTTTTTTTGATTATTAAAAAGTAGAAACTCAATACAATAAAAACATTTTATAATCGCGCAAAAGTAAATTAAATGATTTTCAATCAAACTTTAAAAAAAAATAATAAAAAATTTTGCTTAAATATCAGCAAATTCGGTTAAAGGAAAATAACTGAAAAAAACAGGATTTCCTTTACCGTTAGTAAAATTATAAAGGTTTTTGTGGGAGATTTAATTTTTTCGCATTAAGAGAGCACCTGATATTTTGTTGTTTTTTATATCGACTTTAAACTGTTTTTATTTGTTTTTTTGCTTTAAAAAATCTAATATCTTGCTCCTTCTGCTTCTCTCTTGGAGTTTTTTTATATTAAAACAATATCTCCCTGGATCCCTTTATATTTAAATATGTATACATTTTTTGAAAGAAGCATTTTTAATGCTTTTATCTTGACTTTAAAAATATTTTTAATGGTTTTTCGAATTTAAGGTTCCTTTAAACATGAAAACTGATAAGAGCTGGAGAAAAGAAAAAAAGATTCACATATACATATCTAATATTTATTACTTTTTATGCAATAAAATGTGAACATAAAAATAGATAAATTGCAAAAAATGAAATATTTATTTTCATCTCCTAACACTCTCCGTACACATTTGCACACACGCATACTTGCAAATATTGTTATTGCAATTGCTGTTATACCTTCCGATAAAATGTTGCAATAGAACACACCCTGTCGGACATTCAGTTAACTTAAAATTAACTTGAAGCTAACTATTTCTCAAGTAGTGGTGGTTGACACTTGCATTACTTTTATATGGAATTAACTAACTATTTTAACATTGCGATGTCCTAGGAAGTAGTCAATTGTCCGATTCTGCATTACTTTTAATTAACTTTAAGTTAGTTATATTTAAGCCAACGAAAAGTTACACACAAAAAATTATCTAAGTAAACTTTACTTAAATCAAGCCATATTTATTTATATTTTATTAATAATTAATATTTACAATTTAAAAATTTCATTTTTTGTATTTACCGACGCTGAGATTCGAACCAGGGATTTCTGCACTGCAGCACAAGCGCGTTACCTCTAGGCCACCGAGACACTTTGTTTTTAAATGTAAAATAATATATTGAAAGAACAAGTTTTCTTCTGCTTGATTTGTTAAAGCAATCTTATTTAGAAAAAAAAAATACTGCGCAGTGTTTGTATACATTTTGGTTAATGCAAATTTTGCATTGCGTAGTAGTTGGCTTTAAGTTAGTCTATAGAAGCTAACTTAAAGCTAGTTTTTTTTGTAGTTAGCTACTCATTTGACGGCAGGGCACTCATACAAATGTATTTGTAAACTATTTTCTTAACATATTTTTTATGATTTTCTTTGAAATATTTATTTATATTTATTTTCTATTTAAAATTTATAGTTATTAAAAAAGAAAATTTATTTATTGCAACAACAAAAAAGAAAAAACTCAAATATGAAAGTTTTTCAATTATTCTT